>QVNW01000171.1:0-98605 GCA_014825475.1 Pseudomyrmex flavicornis | reverse complement strand
TTCACGCACATTTTCGATTATTTCTTATTATCTCCGTTCAGAAGCCACAGACCAAAAAAAACGCAAGAATACTTTTTTCTTTATTTTTTAAACGCGAATCGAACGAGTTCAAAAAGAAGTCTATCGGTTCAGTCATTACTTAGATATTGCCTTGAGAAATTCTCTCCACTTCTAAATTGCATAAATCTCGCGTATAATAGGCACGATGTTCTCGCGCAGTTCGAGCGCCACTTCGTTGCGCCTGAACTTGGCGCGAGGCACTACGTGCCTCTTGATATTTGTGTTTGTGATATTTCGTGCTTTAGAGCAGTGGGATTCAAAAATTTCTTTCGTCTCGAAGCTCGTCCGTATGAAAGTGACGTACACAAGCGCAGCTTCAATCCAGAAACTCGTGCAGAATAATATTAATGTTATATATTTTCCTAAAATGTTATGTGTGTGATTGAAAGTCATGTACGCGTCAAAAAAACATCATGTAAAATGGATACGCACCAAATTACTTCGATTTTGTTGCTCGAAAAAGCACAAAAATGACACAGTGGCGTCTTATTGTTATCACATCGTATTTATCAGCGTGATTTCGATTTGCTTTTCAGCGATTATCGGTGTTGGCGCTAGGCACGCGTGACCCGGGCGAAAATGATATTCGCGTGAAACATATAACACAATTACAGACCCTGTAACACGATTACAGAGTCCTCGATTAGGCAAATCGTACGTAATTAAGTACGCGGCGAGCGAACACGTCGTCGGCGAAGTTCCAACGAATCTGCTCGCGCACCGCAGCAGCCGACTCTGTAAATGAGGACATTATTGCGATTAATAATTTTTCGGAATTAATTATCGCCGCGCCGCGCGGAGTTCGGGCCGCGTGCGCGTAACCGGCGGCAATGATTGATGGGGGCTCCATTATGAATCGCGCTGTGAAATTAATCGCTTCCTCCACCCACCCTCCTCCCCTTCCCTCCCCCCGTCCCACTATACGTACACGCTATTCCGCCCGCCACCTCCCTTGATCGCGCGCGACGGATTACGAATGGACCGATGATGAATACGCGATTTTCAGGTTCGCCCACGGGGCCTACCCATATCGTTGGCACGCACCTGCCTTCCGGTGCAGACGCGCGGCTTTTTCTTTGCTCATTAAATATTCATTATACCCCCGCCGCATAGTTCGCCACCGTAGTTTTTACGCGGACGCCCCAATTCCCGAGGTATTATTCCCGAATTTCAATACGCACGGAGTTTTGATGTATTTGTACTCTATACTCGCGGTAGCCAGCCGTTACAACTTTCCTTGCTGAAGAATAAAATAATATATTAAATAACGGAAAGAAAGCAAGAGAGAGAAAAAAGAAAAAAAGAGAGATGATGTTGCGCCGAAAGCGCTTAAATCCAAAATTTAAAAATGTATAAAAATATTTTACAAAGGCAACGTGAAATCTCTAGGACAGCTTGTGTATAAGTGGAAGCGAAGGGGTTAAACCCCAGGCTCGCATCCAAAAGCGTCAGGAGATGCACGAGACGGTTAGGCAATTTTACGCTCTCCCAGTTACAAAAACCATTTACGCTTAAATGCCCTCGCGTCCCCCAAAGTCCCACGATCCCGCTCTCTCGTCAGGCCGCCGCCGCCGCCGCCGCCGCCGCCACCGCCACCACCGCCACCACCACCGTCCGCTATCGCTCTCTCACTCCCTCGCCGAAAATTCCGCTTCGCCCAGCTAGACGTGACACGACGGATAGGCACCCTCCAGGGGTTTTGGTGTCCTGCAAACGTCCAGTTTAGAGGGGGTTGCACAGTCCACGAGTGTGTATCGCGACCGAGAGCCATCGATACCGAAACGAGATGTCAGTAATCCGTCGCGTTCTTTGCGCACGTCGAGCTCGCGAAATTGGAAATGTCGGCTCTGCGATTTACAATCCCGCCATGTGTCGCAGCGATTAACCCTCCAATAGGCACGTAATTTTTGTGTTTGCGTGAGGAAGAAACAAACCGAATGACACACACACACACACACATACGCATTAAACGATGTCAAGAGAATATAAATTTCAGAAAATTCCATTAAAATGCAATCGCCATTTCGGAAGCGCGCCCGTATAGATGCGAGGAACTGAAGAACAACAGTCCTTTTCAATATGCATCGCAGTTCAGACATCCGTAAAGTTTTCCGCTGCCATCTTCTCTACTATTCAAGAGTTTGAGTTCCTCGCGAATCTCGCGTCTCGCGCTGCTCCGGTCGTCCTTCTCCGTGGATAGAAAACACATCGGCGGGCAAATTTCGATCCCTGATCCTCCTCGCACGACGTACGTATGTACGAGATTGCAAAAGACGCCATTTCGTGAGACAACTGCTGCACTGCTAGCGCATTACGGATTGCGTCCTCGTTCTCGTTCACTCTTTTCCTCTCTCTTTCTCTCTCTGTCCTCTCTCTTACCCGCTCGCTCTGTCTTGCAATAGCATTTTCGCTGTCTCGCTCGCTCGGGATAATCCGACCGATTACGTTATGCTTAAATATTTATCGGGCTGCATTAGGGAAACATGAGCCCTCTCTATGCATGGGAGCGCAGCACGTGGGATAGCCATCCCTTTCGCGCCTCTTGCGTCCGCCACCCCCTTTCCCGTTGCAAGCTCTTCACCTCTCCGCGCTTACTACCGTCTCTTTCAACTCTCTTCGCTCGTTCTCTTGCCTCTTTCGACCATCTCGTCGGTGGTGCAAGTATTTATTCGCTCGCTCGTTCTCTCTCTCTCTCTCTCTCTCTCTCTCTCTTTCATTTGCTACATGCGACCTTGCCGACACGCGTACACGTAGACCGCGAACCGGAAACTAAATTCTCGGCAACGAGCCCACCGAGCATGCTCCCAATTACGCGGTGCTCGCGGGACAAAATTGAACGACCGCGGCGTTTTTCGGCTCCTGCGGCGACGATCCTACACTGGATATGGAAACGCAAAATGGTACGAGTCGAAAGAGAAAATGGCATAGAAAGGATGTAGTTTTTTTTTTTTTTTTTAATATAGCGCGAGTCTTAGTAACATAATGTAATACATGCTATATCCGCTCGAACAGTAGATAAAAAAAAAAATGTAAAATAACTCATGCGATTTTGTTTGTCGATATTACAAGAAAGCTTATTATAGCTGTGCTTATACTTTCGTTAATGCTCACGTAAATTTTATAAAAAGATCAAAATAACGTTTCGCGCGTTGCGTGCACGCAATCATCAGATACGACCGTAAACATCTTCACTACTAGGCGAGATATAACACGAGGGGTTGCTCCGTGCAGCCTGAAACGGTTTAGAGACAGGTAATATTTAACGGGTACGCGCGCTAAAGTCGAACCGGACGCAGATACGATCGCGTTATTCTAAGTGCGGTCGCGATAATTTTGCGTGCAGGCGAGAACGGAAGCGGCGGGTCGGGTAAGGGAAAGAGTCGTGGCGCGGGTGAAACCTGGGAGTAAAAGGGTGAGAGCCACTCCTGACTTATCGTTCCTCGTAAAGGAGCACGGAGAACGGCGCGGCACAAATTCGGGACACAAAGCGCCGCCATTTCTCCCAAAGCCTTTCTTGCCGCGTTCTCCATCTCGCGGCAAGAGGAAAAGAGGGAGGAGAAAACGGCTCGACTGCACAGAGGAGAATTCCGTTGTGGGCGTTAAAAGAGGAAGGAAGGGAGGCGGTTGCGAAAATCAGGTGTAAAAACGATGAAAGAGAAAGAACAAAAAACTAAGATAAAATCTAAAAAAAGTCGGAGAAAAAGTATCGGGGGAAAGTAAATAAAAAAAGAAGAAAAAAACATTGCGTGTAAATCTACGTTGTAAATTCTCTTCTAAACAAATGTGTGTATATTCGCCGTTTCTTTCTATCTCCGCCAACTGCAATAATTCGGTGAAAATCGTTTAACATTTAATCGCTTACAACTCGAAAGCTATTTCGACGGTCTTTTGAGCGCTGAAACAACCGTCATCGCTCTGCTCAATTTCCCTTCTACTATCTGCGGTCAAGAGAAAGTGCGAAAGTTTTAAGACAACGTGTATGCGACGAACGCGAGAGAACGAACCAAAATAGCAATGGAGAACAAGAGAGGAGAAGAGAGCAAGAGAGAGAGAGAGAGAGAGAAGAGAGGCGGAAAGGCGCGCTTTGACCATAGGTATTCATGAGCGCAGCCTGCCTGGTGGATTAGCATGTGAAAGAACGCTTTGCCCGTCGCTTTCCATCCCGTGCATTCCCTCTCTCTGCTTCTCTCTTTTTGCAGCTCTCCCGTCTCATATTTTTCGAAGGGGGGCCACCGTGACCGGAACCCCGTATATTCGACCGTCGGGAAATGCTCGAGCCGGCACGTTAATCGAATACCCTCCGAATCAACGTAGAGAGAAAATGCGCCGTGGAAGAAAAAGCTCGCTCGCGCGCGCTGGGGCGCGCACACTTTGAGAGCTTCAAAGTTTCTCGGCGCACCCTTGGCGCCGAGCGTATATCGTTTTCTCGAAAGAGACTTTCTCGATATCGATCAAATCGCGTATTCGGAAAAAAAACGATATTTTCAAGAAGTCAATAGTCGTTTTAAACATTTATTCAATTTTGTTTTTCGCAAATTTTTTTAAATTGCTCTCATTGCTCCAGCGGGATGTAAACGTGCATTTTTCGTGTACTCGATACATCAGCACTTTGTCAGGAAATATAAAATATAAAAAAATATAAAAAAAAAAAATGACGGAAGAAGAGGCCGATAATCGCGTCGTTGGCAGCGATTCTCGCGGAAATATGACTTCGTCTATAGAAAGGCACTCGACGTTGACAGCTACGAGCTTCAACGGAGTTTTAATCACATTACTCGGCTACGTCGGGCGAGCCGTGTCACCAAGCTTTTGCTTCGACCTAATCGAATGAGAAGGGGTCTTACGCCCGCGCACCAACCCCGTATATATTCGCATCCCTTCTTCTCACACGGCGCTCCCATTACCGGCCGGATGTATAAATGCGCGCAGTGATACGTCTACGTCTTCCGTCTTACAGGTTTCTCGACGATACAGAGACGCGAGTACATGTGCGTGTAAGTAGACGGGAGAGGAGGGATCTTTTGAGGATATTCATGAAGAGATTACCATGTGAAACGCGTAACCGAAGCTCCTTTTCTTTTCGTCGCCTCGCCACCTACCCTCTTCTCACTACACTCCACTTCTCTTGCACCATTACCTTTCCTCCTTCGTTCTTTTCGGTCTTGTGAGCGTGACCCCGAAGAGAGAAAGAGAGAGAGAGAGTAACTCGCACAGTTACCGGAATAACTCATGGCTCTTCTCTTGTCAAGACTTCCGAGTCTCACGAACGAACGAAAATGGCTGACTTTAGTACGATGAAGGAATATGTCCATTTTACCTTTTTCACGGGAGGAGATATAAAACGGAGGGGGCTCTTTTTATTACGCTTACGTCACAGAGAAGCAATTTAAATCGCTTATATAACCCACATTTTTCAGAATTCAGGAGAAAATTATGAATGCGTAAAAAGATCGAGTTTATAGGGAGAAGTTGGGAATTTCCCTTGGGCAGAAATGGCGGCGGCATGCTAATAAAGACGAAAAAATATGATAAAATGAGAAGAGAACAGAAACAAGAAGGTGAACGGGCAAGGATCTTCTTCAAGAATTTGAAACGGATTTCCGAAGAGAGTGAGGGAGAGGGGGAAGAGCAGGAGAGAAGTGATGGAGTAGTTCAGGTTAAAATGAATAACACTGGAGATTGACGGGGCAACTGAATTCAGATACGGTGCGGGGGATTTAATTTATGATGGATTTGCCAGTTGGGAATAAACAACGTCGCATTTCATATCAAAGAATAAATCTGTTTTGATAACTTTGTAATCTATAAACATGTGACCTGTCAGTTTCCACCAGAACGATTGTACAATGTGTTTATTTGCAGATCTCTCAATTTAACAGATATAATCGCGACAACACTGTACTTTTGACACTACAATATTTCATAACGGAAAACAAATCTGACCGGCGTAGAAAAATATGAAAAAAACAAGAATAATTCTCTTCATCGTTGTAAAAAAAAATTTGGCGTGATATTAATTTGCTGATAATCAAGAGAGATAGATAATTTGATCAGAGAAATTCGCGCATATGAAGACGTTATATGGGAAAGCATAGATTGCACGAGCGGTCCGAGATGAAGAGTGAGATCATAAAATGAAGAAAAGAAGGAGGATTTAAGGGAGTATAGACCGTATTTATGAAGAATTCATATGGGATGATAGAGACAGAGAGAGAGAGAGAGAGAGAGAGAGAGAGAGAGAGAGAGAGAGAGAAAGAGCAAGTATGATATTTCCCACTAAGACATGCTTTTAAAAGAACACCTACGGAACTTGACTGGAAAATGAGGGGTTGTCGGGAAAGAAGCTGTTGATCTAAGAGAAGGGGATCAACGAGAAAATAAAAGCGTACGAGGCGCGCGGAAAGAAGGGGAAGATCGGCGTTGTAGCGTGAGCAATAATCCAGAGAAAGAACATCCGCCGGGAACAAATGTAATTTCCGAATGAGCCCAACGCTGCGTGCGCGGAACAATGCGAAAGAGAAAATATACGTATGTGCGTAATATCCAATAATTATTCAAAGAAATGATTGCAGTCGCGGTTGTGCGGATTGAACGCATAGTCTCGAAAATTATTCTTCTTCTACTTCACAGTATCGCAACATGTAATTTTATTGAGACACAGAATATTATACGAGACGTGGCAGTAAAATGTATATATCATCTATAAAAAAAAAAAAAAAGACCGCATGACATTCTAATAGAGAACGTTTTAAAAAAAGGTACCTACTCCGAGCGCGGTCGGTCGATCTTCGGTGTGTGACGAACGAGAGTCACGTTCCGTGTTATCAGCATGCATTAGGGCAGTTCTACCCGACTTACCCGGCTTACATCCACTGCTCGTCGAGTTCTTCCCCGCAGGCACCCCTCGAATCACGCCTTCGCCCTACCCCGTGCGAAACGTCACGACACTCGCCCTCAAAAAGCACGACGCGGATTCTCCCTCTTCGTCGACAAAAGATTTACTAACATAAAAAACTACGTCAACAATTAACATAAACCACGTCACTGCTAACAATTTTGATTTTTTTTTGTTTACGAGAAAAATGTCTCAATTAAATCGAGACGTTATTTTTTTTTTTTTTAGACGCGAAAATATTCGGGGCATCAATCCCAAGTTTTGTGCGGACACACTTTGGCTCTCATTAATATGTATTAGACAACTCGTACCCGGACTTACTCTTTCATTGTCCGCGCGCATTTTCCCCGAACGATCGACTGCCTCGGGGGTATTCGATTTACCCCTTATCACTCGAGTACCCTACATCCCTCTCTTCCCGTCATATTTTCATCCTCGTTCGTTTTATCTATCTGTCCCCCTCGTTCTCTATCGTCGTCGCTTCGGCACAAAGCGGTGTCGTGCAAAATTTGCGTGGAGAAAAAGTTTGATTACTTTTCTAAACGCGCACGAAAGAAAGTGGGCTAGTGTTACACGAGGGAAGGAACTCGATCAAGGAAGAAAATGGTGTGAAAGAGAAACGTGAATTTTAGCCCGTTCTTCTTTATCACGTACATAAACACCATATTCTTTTTAAGCAAAACACACAAAGAAATAAAACAAAAAAAACCAAAAATAAAAACTTATTGTTTCGAGTTTTAATTTATCCTACACGTTATATCGTAAAAATAATAACTACATTGTCTCTCGGACGCTTCAGATCTGTGCTGTAATTGCGTTTCGCGTCGCTTTGTTCTCAACGACGTTTAAAGAATAAAAAGATCCCCACTTCTTCACCCTTTTCCTTTAACGAATTCCTCTTCCGATCGCTTTTCCGCTCTCACTCGTTGTCGTCGTCGTCATTGTCGTGCCGCGTTTTATAAGACCCCCGTGGCTCAATCGCAGCCTCTCCGTCTTCCTCCAACTTTATCCCGCTCGTTCCTTCTCGCTAATCCCGCGCGTTTATCTAGCACTTCTGAAAAACCGGACGGATTAAACTATCGAAGGTTTTCCCCGTGACTAGTTTGCCATTCTCGGCGTATCAAATCTCTCTTCGAAGTCTCTCCCATTTTTACTCGCAAACGTCTAATTTATCCTCGCGTAGTATTGTTCTCTAATAATTCTTTTTTCTTTTTTTCGTATCGTTCTGCAGTTCGTTCATAATCGACGTTGGTTTCTTTTTGTACTTGTGTAAAAATTATTTAAAAAAAATAAAATTATTTTAAAAAAATTGTGTTTACGTCTTTTCTCGCCAATGTAAATTAATATCCATGTATCCACTTTAATTATCGTTTAATTTCCGTACATATGTTATTTTTACTTAATGTTTTATCAAAAATCCCGAAAAGATAACAATCTCGAGGACCGGACGCGAAGCGACAAAATCCTGAATATTTGCATGCGCGAGGAAAAGCGTTGTATATGCGGATGCGCGCGCGTACACGTGTACACGTGTCCGTGGCGAATGACGACGGGGATATAAGACGGCACGTAAGGTCAATCCTGGCGAATGGCTTGAGCAATTTTCACTTTGCTTGGGTTATGCCCGCGCGGCTCCGCCTCCACTTGGTCTCTTTCGTACGTTACGTACCAGCGAGCGTAACAAAGAGTGCAGCCAAGAAAAAAAGAGAAAAAGAACTGTACGAGATAGAAAGAGAGAGAGAGAGAGAGAGAATGTAAGAACGTGAAAGAACGAGAAGCGAGAGAATTTACTGACTGAAGGAATCGTCCTGATTTTCCTCCCCTGCGAGATTGCCTCGGCTGCACACCTTTTCAACGATTGACAAGACTGACTCTCTCTCTCTCTCTCTTTGCTTCCGCTTTTCTCTGTTGCTATCCTCACGTTCGTCCCCTTCTTTTCGGGTGTTCACGATGCGCTCGTCCCTACCCTCGTTGCTTCAAAATTGGACGACGCGAGAAAATTTGCCGTGCGTTTCCATTCTCCTTCACGGTCACCTCGTTTGCCGTCCCCTGCCTTTCTATCCATTCACAGTTTCGCCCTCGAAAGCGGATTCTCGGACTTTCCGCTTAGAAATTTGGGACGCCTCGCACGGCCGGTGATATTGTTTCACATTGTGAGCGCGCCTCGCGCGCGTTCCTTCTTCTCAAGGATGTAACTTATGAAAAGCGTCGCGCAATCCTCCCGCGCGTAAAACGTTTATTAAGTCCGTGCGAAATGAACTCGAGAGGCGCTTACAGATCTTACGGCGCACGTGCGTGTATACCGAGCTGCCCGCCGAGGAAGAGAATTTTTCCCGGACCGAACTCCGAGGAGACATCTTTTCCGTACTCTGAGAGATGAAAACGTGTAGATGAAAACAGTGTGTTATATAAAACAGTAATATCCGCGGAGTTAGAACAACTAATTTAATTTCGCCGCTGCAAAGTGAACTGAGAAAATGTCACGAGTTCAAACTTTCCGTAACGCGCCATGACGTTAACTGATCCAGTTTCGAGATATTAATACATTCGCAAAAAAGCAGATCTTAACCGCGACAATACCTTCTTTCTTTGGGGTCGATCTCGTATTAGGCTGACGAGATATTTCCGATTTAGCGTGAGATTTATTTTATAGCGTTCGAGAAGAGACTCGTATTTCGCGCAAAAAGTAATGAAACCCCGAAAGAGAACTGATTTTTTTATACACACAATGAGACAATATTTGAAAACAGATCGTAACAATGTCATTGTACATCACGTAATCTCAAACTCATTCCGTGTGTACACTCTGCGTAAAGTGAATACTCCGCACCACGAGGCGAGTGGTAGTAGCGGCAGCAGCTGCTCGATGCCAGGGACAATGCCTTTGCGACTCCACGGCACCGCTTCGGGAAAGTTTCGGACACCGGTGACGCACGGCTGGGGCAAAAGTTATCGAGCAATTTGCCTTCCACGGCGAGACGTCCGTGCGCGAGCGAAAGAAGAATCAGAGAATAGCGGGAGGTAGTTCGGACGCAAGAGTTCGGCCGAATCGTTGTCGTCATTCGAAGGCCGCCGACGGAGACGGTGCCGGTTTCCACTGTACGTGTGCCGAGTTCCGACAACTTTCATCGAAACGTCGCAAACGCGACTTCTGGTACCCTTTGAATTTTAAACGGCCAACGATTCGCGGCCTTCTCGTCGGCGATCCCCCTACCGTCCCTCCCTCCTACTAGCTCTATTGGTTCCGTAATGCTAAAACTCGATTCCGATTGCAAAGCAGGTCGCTCCCATCCCGAGACTTCTCTCTTTTCTCACAAATCCCGATTAGCGAACAAAAGAGACATCCGACATTTTTTTGATTTTTGTTTTTTTAAATTTGATTTATTTCACCCTCCTTCCGTTTGCGTTTGAAACTTATTAAACAATGATTCAATCCGCGCAATTGCATTACAAGTTGGAAAATCTAAAGTTTGTTCGGTTTTGTTTCTTCACATATCGTTCCGTCGAAACTTCTGATTAGGAACATAATCAAACTTGTAAATAAACGCAAGTCCAGAGTCTGAGCAACGGCGCTTTCCGTCGTATGATTTAGCATATTATTGCTCCGAGCCGTTCATTTCCATCGTTCACAAAGAGAGTCGCGTTAGAGGAACAGCAAACGAACAGCAGGCGAACAAGCGTTAGTAGTTGTACGTCCGTACCTGCTTTGCATCGGAAAAGGACTTCGCGCGCTCTCTCCCTCTCTCTCTCTCTCTCTCTCTCTCTCTCGCAGAGAATACGCGCGCATGCAGTTTCTGTAACGTTTCTGTAACGTTTCCGACGTGTGTAATCGACGTGTTTTCTATTCGGCGCGGGCGCGCCACGTCGATTCCACGGGGATAAATTTTTCCAGCGATGACGGCGGTGGGACGTGCGATGGGACGTGCGGAAAGACGCGAACACACGAGACGACGGGCGAGCCTTCGAGGAAACGTCCTAACGATGCCAGTCTGCGCGAAGCAAGCTACAATCGGCCAAGAGGAGAGATCTGGCGATGAGGGGGCCAGAGGCGGCGGAGAACGGTAGGAAAAGGAATTACCAAGTGGACGTTGTCGACGACCCGGCGTGTCCCGGGCGTCCCCCGGGAGACATCCGGCTCCGCTCGGAATACGGGACGGTAATGGTGTCGCGGCTGTGCGAACGCGCCAAGAGCCTGGCACCGTGCCCGGACATACAGGACCCTTTCCTTTCTTCCTTCCTTCGTGACGAGCTTGTTAAATTTATCGAAAGCGCCAAATTAGGAAGGAAGCGAACCCTCTCTCTCCCTTTCACTCCCTTCCGCAAGCCATAGAAACTTCAGATCTGACTGCGGATTTGAGAACGGTGAGAGATAGATAGATAGATAGATAGATAAATAGATAGATAGATAGATAGATAGAGATAGAGAGAGAAAGAGAGAGAGAGAAAGAGAGAGAGAAAAGGAGAGACGTATACTTGTCGACGAAATAAACCTCGGAAATACACAACCGCGTGTGAAAGAAACGGTTAAAAAAAAATTGCACAAAGTGTCGATAAAATTTTTCAACGAACAGCTGCGCCTACTTCTGAATATGACAAAACCGAACTTAGTGCTAGCCCATATCGCGGGAGCGAGTACATATACATTTTCCCGTCTTCTTCGCGAGTTTACGGTTATCACCGCGCCAGCTGACGGCGGAAGTGTATGAAGTAGCCTTTTCGTCCGAGAACCATGAATGATCTGAAACTCCAGAGAAACTGTACTCTTGCGGAGGGCTTCGAACGCGCGGGGCGCGCTCGTCGAATCCGAATCGCAACGATTATTGCGTACCAGCTGACGACGACGACGACGGCGAGAGATTCCCCTAAACTACTCGCGAACTCAACCTTTCCTCCCATCATCCGTGTCGTGAGACGTAACGACGGCTTAAACAGCGCACGAATCATATGCGCACAAATCGCAAGATAAGCACAATTTTGTTTCGTGAAACAACAAAGCGCCGCGTGCGGTTCTCCCTTTTAAGCGGCACTATACTTTTTAAATTACAACACGTTTCCAGCAAGCTGCCATCATTTTAGTTCATAGCCGCTAATAATTCTCTACTGTGAGGAAAAAACGTGAAAGAAATACGAGTTTCCATCGAAAAAACCTTGCCGTCCGGGTTCCTCCCGCATAACGACGCATAAAAACCGCGCTGCATATTCAAATTCCTAATTGCCCTTCGGCAAATAAATTCCGGCGCCGTCTACGAGCGACGCGCATAAGCTACTGCACACTCGTGTCCATCTCTCTCGTTCTCTCTCTCTTTCTCTTCCCCTCTTTTCTCCCTCCCCCCAGTGATTTATAATTATAATTACAGGTAGCGCGAGCTCGTTCATCAATTTCGGCGGGCGGCGCGCGGCAAGCGGCCGCGTATTTTTAATGCGGATGGCCTCGTTCCAGGTAGCTGCGCGCGCGAGCTCGTATATCACCGACAGTTTTGTGCAAGCTGTTACGAGACGGCACTGCGAAATAAAAATTTTCCCCCCGCAGAATCGCAGCGTCATAAACCGCCCGACCGTCTCGCGGAGTAGTTTCGCGCCTCGTCGGGGGGATACGACGCGTATTTAAGTTTGCGACTTTATCGCGAGATCGAGAGAGAGAGAGAAAGAGAGAGAGAGAGAGAAAGAGAAACGCGCTGTTTATACGTACGTGCGCGCGAGAGAGTTGCGCAACATTTTTGTCGAGATTCAGCAGTTACGGAACGTAACGTGCCGCTCGTAAGTCCGCGGATTTATAACCTAAAGCTCTGGAAAAGTTTCGGCCTAACTTTTACACCCCGCGCCTTATATACTTATGCATACACAGCAACAAATAAAATGTGCGAACTCTCAGCACACTTTCTTTTCTTGTCTGACCTTCCGTTTGAGTTTTTCCTCGTTTTTCCATTTTGTTTTTCGAAATTTATTTGCTCCCTCTCTCTCTCTTTCTCTCTCTACTAAGAACGTTTTACTCAATTCGCTACAGCGAAGTAATCTCTAAAGCTTAATTCTCGTTCAAGAAACTATTGAACGAAGTCCTTGTCATCCCTCTCATTGAAGAAACAGAGATTAACGCTTTAGCTGGCACCGAGCGAGCCTCCCGGCTGCCATTGTCTGCTCGTTAAGAAGGCGACACATGGCGCAGATTAATTATGAGCGATTGCTTCGGGATTAAACGATCTTCTTCGGCCGGGTAAACGTAGATTCGCCGCATACCGACCGAAAATGCTGATGTAACGAGACGTACGGCGTCTAATACCAATCCCGGTTGGCCGATCCTAATGAAATTCACGGCATCCCGTAGTCGCGTCGATGCCGTGGAATTGCCTAATAAGCGCTATTCGTGACAAATTGCACGCTCGTGATGCAATGGTATTTTGAGCCGGCTCAACAAAGACGGAGATAGAACCTAGAGAGAAAGATGGAGAGAGAGAGAGAGGCTTCAAGGCGAATGCGAGGAAGAGGTCGTAACCTGGCTCGAATAACGGATTGTTACCGAAGCAGAGCAACATACATCACGGAGTCAACATACATCAGGACGGAGACTATAAACTAGAATGACAATAATTGATTTCACACTTCCTTCTTTGTTTCATTCCAACCATCGCATTTTCCTTTTCCCTCCCTCTCTCTTCTTTTTCTCTTTCATCGAGCTTACGACTCGGTCAGATTCGATCCAGTAATTTAAGCTGTTTGTTTGCTCCTCGAATATAAATACATAAAATGCTACATCCATAAATGATTCTGGAAAAGCTGTCACTTAACACGAAATGAGTGACATATTTTCGATATTATTTGATTAGTAAATAAAAACTATAAATATACTTGAATTATTTCTGAAATAATTAAAGTTTCACCAAATGCGCCGAGACAATTCGTTTATTATTTGATTTATAGCTGGCATTAATTCGCTCGCGAGAGAATAATATCCTGACACCCGCAAATTGCTCTTAAACCCCCGAAGTCGCATGAGCGATTCGACGGAACGGTTCAAAGATCGCTTCACGCCTCACGTTATACCGAGGCTCACGGTTATACCGACGCTCAGAATGTTACTCATCTCGGAGTTAATAAAATATATTTCTCTCTCTCTCGCTCTCTCTCTCTCTTCTGCTTCGTTTCTGTCTTGCTCGTGTGCTTTTCCTGTCTTTCTCATCTCTCGCGCTCTCATACATACGATGGTTCTACTCGACGTTTTCTCCTCCTTTCGCGTATCTCCCTCCCGCTCCCCCCTTTCTCTGGCCCGAACCATCTCACACTCTATACGCAGGCTCTAACCCTCTATATCTCGTTTACCCATCCCGCAGCATCTCCGCGCAAGCAACCACTCGCGCCTCAGTCGGCCCGGTAATTTCATGCTCGAACTGACAGGGTCGATGGAAGGCACCAGTCAGAGAGATCCTCACCCGGGGCGACGGCCCGTCATCTTTCATCATCTTCACTTCCGAGCAACACCTGCCGCCTTGCAGCCGCTAGCGCCGATTTCGCCGAGAAATTGTTGGCGTCGCAAGAAGTTCCGAGAGAAGGCGGCACACATCCCAAGCGCACAGACGCCATAGTAATCCAATTCGACTCTTATCAATCTGAGACTCGAAGACGAGTCAGAAAGAGAGAGAGTAAGAAAGAGAGGAAAAGAGAGGGGAGAGAGAGAGAGAGAGAGAGATCTCACTTCTCCCCTCCTCCCCCCCGATTCTCCCGGAGATTCAGAATTGTCAAATAGCAAAGAATTCCGCCGCATTTGTTGACTCGAGAAGTATACACGGAAGAAACTCGTACACGAATAATACGGATAACGGAATTGTCTCATTTTTACCTGATATTAATTCGCTCTGGTGTGTGGAAGATATATCCGCAAACTGTTCTCGAGCTCGAAGTCACACGAGCTGTTCTGCGGGACGGTTCGGAGATCAAAGAGCAAGGAAGCGGAGTTACAAAGGGACGAGTCTCATGGGAAACTTGGTTGCGTAAGCAATGGTAGTGGTTTCATTGGATATTCTTGAATATGCGAACACGTCGATGTATCGCGCATTTAAATTGCATTTGCCCTCTGAGATAGCGATAAAATATATCGTTATTTTTTTTAAATAAAAATATGTAATTATTTTTCAGAATTTTTTCCCCATATACGTTACGCTCTTGAATAAATGTTTTTTTAAATCACTGCGTTAAATTTTCTCGCATACTTATCGTAAATTCTTTCGTTACATATGTCCGATGACTTCGCACGCTAACCTTGCAATTCCACAAAGTACGATACTAAAAAAATCACACCTCGTCGGTATTTCAAATTCGTATACGCTGCTTCACATAAATACACGCCAGTTTGATAACGCCGTCTGTCCGTAAAGTTGTTGGAAGCCGTTTAAATCGGCTAAAGCACCGCGTCAAGAAGTCAAATAACTCGGTCAGTCAGAGGGGGGAAAAGTTTCGCGAAGTTGAAGCGCGCGAGATGCGTTTTTAACCGGAATCCAGGGCCAGTTATTATGTAATTTTTTCTAATTGATTTTAATCAAAATGTCCTCGTCTTTTCTCTGTGGCCGCGATAAGACGATTGTTTCGATCGAAATCGCGAAAAATTACACAGTTATCAGTCGATGAACAACGATTACGTCCTTGATGAGAGATATGACTCGCAAATCTCGTGAGAATTGTCGGTTATGGAGGACGATTATAGAAATACAGGTGCTCTATATTGACAATTCGAGGAAACTAATCTTAATGTCACTTCGAAGTTGCGACGTAGCGGTAAATCCCAGGTGAACAGGCGCGATTTATATCGACGCGGTCGATAAGGCCACGCGTAACGTTTTCTCCCCTTGCTTCTCCTTCCCCACCCCTCTCGAATAAGTGGCATCATCATCGCGGATGCGCCCCCGTCGCCGCGGAAGATCCATTTTACGCGCGTAATACGTCAAGGTATGTTCGCGAACGCGCGGCTCGGCACGGTCTTCGTCTTCGTCTTCTTCTTCTTCTTCTTCTTCTTCTTCTTCTTCTTTCCCGACTCTAACCCCCGCTTCTGGACCAATACCTTAAAAGCACTACCCAACCTTACCGCAGCCGTGGCTTCTGAGAAGCTCGCTCGGGTTCTTCCCAGTCTCATGGTGGTTTCGCCATCACCCTCCCGAGCACTCGCTATCACAGATTCGAAACCCGACGCGAGATAATCCTTCTCTTACACATCTGGCTCGTAGATCTTCCACTCCCCTCACCTTTTCTCGTCCCTCTCCCTCTGACCTCATCGCTGAGTGTGAATCGAAACTCTCCCGCGCTATCATCGCGCCGGCTTATGGAGCGCGAGAGAAGAAGATTCTTCTCTTCTCTCTCCTCTCTCTCTCTTTCTATATATCGTCGATATATATATATATCACGCAATTTTTCTGCCCGCCATTCTATGGATGTTCACTCTTCAACGTCTACTTCGAACCTCTCTTCTCACCCGTTCCCCCTCTCCCCCTCGTTATTTCACGTAGCTCAAATTCTAACCCTCCTCGCAAAGACGTCTAGAGACACATTGTTATCACGCAGCCTGAGCTCACGCTTTGTCATGATACGTCACATCGCGTCACGTCATATCATGCCGCGTCATCGCATCACGAAAGGCAGCGTGACAGCGTTGACCCCATTATGCAGTAACGAATTAATGAGATATTTTTGCAACAAATCATGTTAGACAGGATAATCCGAACAACAAAAAACAAAACAAAACGAAATCCTACTCGTCTCTTTTTACCAACTTTTATCGAAACAGTTATTACAGTACACGCGACGCAATTATCAAAATAACTGTGCGATTTAAAAAACCTACAGAGACTTCAATTCACTTTATATACATTGCTTTGCAAAATTTTTTCTTGCGATTTTGCGAGAAATATGACACCGTGTGTAAATCGAAAGATACGCTACTTCTTTTTCTTCCTTCTCTCTCTCTCAAAGTAATTGTGTAATTAACTATCGTTCGCTCAACTCTGTAATTAGGTGCGACGTGGCAAAATGGCGTTCCTCTCGATAGTAGCGCAGGGTCCGTTGAAAAAAAAAAAAATTGAAAGAAGGAAAAAAAAGATCCAGACGAGAGACAGGGGGAGGGGGTATGTGACGCGACGGCGAAATGGATTCAATTAATTCTCGCAAAGTGTCGCGATGTCGTATTAAAATGAAATTCCGCTTTATATCGTATCAACGCGCGCATTTCTCTTGCCTCGTTGAGATTATCGCGTCGCCCGGCTTAAAGCTTTAAAGCCTTCGCAACGTCGACCGAGCCACCAACGAATAAATTTATCATGACCTAGTGATCAATGTAGAAATAAATAATCTTTCGCGGCCACGTGTTTTCAAGAGGTATTATATAAAATATAAAGATTTTCTGAAATACACACAAGTAAGATTTCGCGTAATGTTTTAATTAAAAACGCTCTTTTCAATATCAAAAAAATAACATCCAGAGAAACTAAAAAGATTAATTCCTCATCCTTCAGTATAAGTTAAAAATGGAGTCTCTTACTGAAAGAAATTAATCGTGACAAATAAATATTTATCGATCCATAGTAACGAATATTGTCGAACTCGACAAAAACTACAGATTACAAGGCTATACAATGTAATATCGAGAACGTAAGACATCGCGCTTTGTCATTCGTGAATACATACACACACATACAAACACAATTTTGTGAAATAACACCGAAAGCGTTCGGGGTCGCTTCCGCTTAGAGATAGTCGCAGTTCTTCTTCTGTTGAAGAAGCCGGTGGGAGAATGTTGCGCGACGATAAATCATTCGAAAGTTCCGTATCCACCCTTCTGAGGTGGCGGCGGCATCGTTTCGCCGGCGCGAAATAACGAGTGCCTTTCATTGGCCACGAGCGTTGCGAAAAAGGTAACGACAATTTTTCACCGTTAGCAACACCTGCGCGCTAAATGAATACGAATTGATTCGGAGGCCGCCTTCCGAATAGGCTCGTTTTATTTTCATCTGTTGCGAGCAATTCCAATTCTCCCTTTTCTCTCTCTCTCTTTCTCTCTCTCTCTCTCTTTTTCTCTTTCTGTCACGCAGTGACCGTCCTAGATGCTCGAGTGATGTAAATTCGCGCGAATTATTTAATTCAATACTATTCACGTAATTTAGACAAAAGTAAGACGTGAATGAGAACATTTGCCAGACATGTGTCTACGATCTTTATACGTAAAGTTGTGCGCGTTGAGTCGGAATATCGCGCGAATAACGTGAACGTACGAGAATTGCTTGGAAATGGCAAAGCGTCCTTCCTTGCGCGCGTTCTCTTTCCAAAGAAATATACTCGCGGTGTGAACTTTTATCACTGAGATAAAACAAACACGAGGCACACACAAGTTGTATCGCGATTTTCTTTCCTCGGGCAATTTTCAAATTACTCGAAAGAGTGTGCGACTATACCATCTCGTAATTCGCTTTCTTCGCTCCCGGAATATGTTCACGTTCACGCCAAACGAGCGTGCGCGCCTTTTCTCCCGTCCTTTCAGGAATAAAATTTCAAGGATTCTCTTCCACGCTTCAGGACAGTGACCGTCATCGCGCTTTTATGAGACGAACTTTTTTTTTTGTTCTTATCAGGAATATCAGGCGAAGGAAAGTATCGAGTCAGCGAGTTTGTCGTCCGTTCCCAGTCCCCGGTGGTGGTCGCCACGCACCACCACCACCGTCTTCCTCTCCCACAGTGAGATCAAGAGAGAAGGAAGAGAAGGGTTGCAGATTCCCCACGTGGCAAACAATCGCCTTTCCTTATCCGGAGGTCGTTCCTTTATGTCCATCGTAAACGGCGGACGAGTCGAGCACACAGTCCTTCCACGTCTTTCTAATAGAAAGAAAGAAAGATCCAACGAGAAGAGAATCCGTCCAATTCTTCAATTATTACAACGTGACTTTTACAATTTGAAAAAGTCATTGAGCGCGCGATATTCCGCCTCGCGCATTTCATTCCGTCCGATCTTTATTTTTTTTACGATGATGAAGTCGAGACGGATATCCACGCGCGCGCGCGTCGCAATAAAGCATAAAAACGCGTATCCCTATATTATATCCAATAAAAATTGATTATATCCAATAAAAATCTTTCTCGCTTTGTTCGCTGATTGGAGGCACCGTACGAGAAATCCCACGCTCGGAGCGTCGCACGAACAAACGGTTTCATAAATCATCGTGACACGCGCATAAACGTTTCTTACCGTCCACACTCGGTAAGAGAAGAGGGGAGAAGAGAAATAATTTGGAAACTAATGGCCAGCGGATTGCTCGAGTACTGAGTGGATGTATGCGCGCGCGCGCGAAATCACCACGGCGGGGGTTTCATCCCTGACGCGCGAGCGCGCAAAGGAGATATACCGAGAAACGGACAGGGGATCCATCAATCTGGAACGGCGCACTGCGAATTCGGTTGTCATTCGTGGGTAAAGATGACTGATGGGGGATCGGTCAGAGACGCTAATGACACGGACTTGCCGCTCGCTGACTGCAAAACATCCGCGATAATGGATATCGCGTTACCGCCATTCGGACACGCTCAACTGATCATGAAATAGGATATCTCCTTCGCAGAACCGCGCGATTTTGGTTTAGAAATAAAATGTACTATTCATTTTATCGCTTTTCTTTCTCTTTCTATTTCTCTTTCCCTCTTTCTCGGCAATCTTCAGTTAGAGTATCAAAAGCCAGGTTGTGTTTTGCAACAGAGGTAACAAAAAAAAAAATCAATCTCGGTAGAAATTATCGGGCCATCGAGAGAGTATACCCGCAAGACCGTGATGTCAGCCGAGTTTCTGGAGAGAGAGAGAGAGAGAGAGAGAGAGAGAGGGAAGGGAAGAGAGAGAGAGAAGGAAGCAAAGACTTCTCGTAAGAGTCCATTAGGACGGGGGATTCCGATAAAGGTGCGCGCGTCAAAGGGCTCTCCCCGGGTTAGGCAAACTTCCCGGGACGGCGGGCGATCAAAGTCAAGCGAAGCCAGGCAAAACAGCTATTGTTTCCTGATAACGCGATCAAAGAGCGACCCGCACCGCGACTTGTTCCTTCTTGGCGAGGACGTCGTTCGTGAACCATCCCTTCCATTCTCTTTTCCTCCCCTTCCCCCACCGGTGGTCTACTGGAAAACCCGCAAGAACGAACCCCGCAGTGACGGCTTTTGATGCCGTCGCCTGTAATGACGACTCCGATACCCCTCGCAAGAAATGTTTCTTTCTTGTACTTCAAGAATATCTCTCGAAGGAGAAAAGAGAATGTAAACACGTGCCATTATTTTCCGATTGCAAAGCCATTCTGTGCTTCATGAAAATGTGAAAATAAATATTTTAAACTTCGAAGAGATTTTTTCTGGTTTTTTTTTTTTTTTTTACGTCACATTTTTCATACGCATATTAAATGTCTAGACCGACGATTTTTTTTTTTTTTACAGGGTATGTGTATTCTTCTTTCGTTCGTCAGTCGCGAAATATCGATTTGCAGAGCCAGAGCACCGCCTACTTTGCACATTCATGAAGCGTTTGCTATCAAAGACCGTCAAGATCGCTTTCCCCGAGAGGAATCGAAGCGGAGCCGTATCTATGTGTTTGCGGTAACCTCGGAAGCGCAGATCGATCGATCACCGCAGAGGGCTCGCGACGACACGGTGACCTGGGGATCGATGTCGTCGGTGACGATCCTCCCTTTCCCGTCACGCTAACGTGATCGTACATGTGTATCGCCACCAACGCCTGTCCCGAAGTCGCGCTACCGTTTTGATTAATTGCACTTCAATAAGCGCCTGTCTTCGCGGCTCGCATCCTTCTGATCCGCCGACGTAGGCGATCAGAGGTTTGTTCGTCCAGCTGTCGTCTCATGGTAATTACAGTACACGAGAGTACGAAGATGCGATCTTGTAACATGGCGTGTGCACGTAACTTGCGTTTAGATCGAACTACATAGTAGTTCAATGGAAGTTTAATGAAACGAAGATCTATGCACGGTTTTGTTTTCCTTTCAACATTAAAGACATGATTTTTACGTGTAATTTCTGAACACGTATTTTTTCTTGTAATTTCTGGACACACACACACATACAAAATTTATTGTTTTTTTATTTGATACGTATTAGACATTGCGTAAATTAGAATCAAATCGGCAAAGGTTTGACGTACGACGTTCGTGTTGGCGAACAATTCGACGGATATACTAATGGCGTTACGTCAAATCGCTATTCGGGTCGATCTGACGAAAAAACCACACCTCGATTCTTTTTACGACCGCTCCTAGATTTCATTTATCTTCCTGCTCCGATTCGTTTCGCGCGCGCGCGGTGTACGCACGCGACTAAATCTGCCCGGAAGGAATTCAGAAATATAAAATGCTATTGCGTCTTTTTTTTTCTCACCGTTATCACCACGAAATAAAATCTCGCGTTTTAAAAACCATTAAAAATCCAGACGAATCTGACAGTCTAAATCCGCTGTTTTACATCGCAATCTATTTCAAATAAGATTTATATCGAAAATATATTTAAAAACAAGAAAGAATCTTTCAAAACCATTTGATAGAGTCTCGCTCTGTCTTTTTGCGGCATTAACTTGAAAAACTTGCCGGTAAAAGAAACGAGGGAAACTCGTCGAAATTGCAATCGGGCTTAGAATGCTACGAAGCAGTCAGCAAAAACAAAGGCATTTTGATGCAGAAGAGAGGCAGAAAAGAGCGACAAACAGAAATAGAAATAGAGAAAAACTGAGAGAGAGAGAGAGAGAGAGAGAGAGAGTAAGACAAAGACAGAGAAAAAGGATGGGAAGGCTTGTCGGATGCTTATACTGGCTTCAGAAATGAAAGCCGATGACAAGGGATGTCGGCAGTGATGGTGGTTGTGGTGGTGATAGTAGTGGTGGTTCTAGTCGCGGAGGATGCCAGGATTGCCGAACGAATGTGCAGATAAATGGACACAAAAATTCGGACAAAGCAAACCAAATACCGCATACCACGAATGCCGCGAGCTCACGGTCTCCTTTTTCAACGCATTCTCTAAGCCGACTCCAGATTTATTTTTCGCTTGAAGAAACCGAAGACAAGGAGAATCACTCGAAATGTTCAATTCGCTTATTACTGTCACTACGTGTAATTGATTTTAAAGAGTCTCTGACAAAAATGTTTTTCGAAATTAAACAATATTTATAACGTATAAAAATAAAAATGCGCGAGTTAAAAAACTACGTTGATTTGTGTTACAATTCGTGTAGTTATTCACGAACAGAGAAGAAAACAGAGAACGTTTACGGGCACAGACTTACTGACCGACGCAGAAAGGAATGGTGGACAGTCATCCGCAAAACTGGCTGATACGGTTACGGAAAAGGCGTAAAATAATTTCGCGGAACAGATCCCATAAAGTCTCACCGAACTGCCATAAATTTCTTTCCCGCGCAATGCTCCTCTAACTTTCAACCGTTTCCACTAAAACCTTGGAGCTCCCTTGAGTACCGTGAACGCCTTCTTGGTACTCTCCCTCTCTCTCTCTCTCTCTTTCTCTCAAGATCTCAATTCTTGAGAATATTCAAAAAATTATTTTTTGTTGCATTGCTATGATTGTTTGCTGCAGCGAGCAATCTTGAAAATATTTCGATATTGTTGGTTTTTTTGTGTGTTGTGTTGTGGTTATTCGTTCGATATGTTCTATCCGTATAGTTCTAACCACTCAGAAAAGAAATATTCGCGACGAAATCTCGAAATATCAGATTAAAGATGGCTCGGTTTTCTCATTTTTCGACAAACGCGGTTGACGCGGAAAGAAGGAGAAAGAAATATTTGACATCTGAAATATTTGAAACTCTCGCGAAGGCAATTTCGCTTAATTCACACTACAACGACGCGCGGCAGCAAATATGAAGTTTCGCGCGCTGAAATTATTGGCGCGCTCGCGAAAGAAATTCTAGCGCGAATTTTGATGCTATAAATTTCTTGAAAAGCTCAGATCGCACGCGCGCGCGATAAATTCCGAATTTCCCTTCCGCATCCGAGAGAAACGTAAACTAGGTCTTCGCGCCGAAGTTTCGCGGTAAACACATTTGTATGGAATCGTTTAGTAGTCGCGTTATCGTTCGTAAGCCAAATAAGAATTGCTAAAGCGAGGCCAATTTTTTCCAACTCAGCGGATACTTACGATCCCGATTTATTGCCTAAAAACAACGCACTACGTCTTGGTGCGAATGCGTTAAATAACATACGCGTTTAAAACTCGCGATCCGGCGCGAGCAAAGTTATTTTTTCCCTATTTTTACATTCCAAGAACGTCGCTTTAATTTGTAAAAATGGAATTTTTACTATCCCGTTTTCAACTACTTATCGTAATGCAAGAGATACACACGTGGAGACCGAAGAACGCGCGTTCCATTTACATACATAGTTAAAAGCATCGAAAGAAGTGATCGAACAGAAAATCCGAACTGTAAAAAACCTTTAAAACGCAACCCGTAAGGGTTTAAATCTCGTTACGTTCGTTAAAACGCTTTCACATTCGACGGTAGTTGCGGTAGTTATTTATTTATGTAGTTCCAGTCGATACAACTGTTGTCTGAACAACTGCCGTAAGCATTTGCCGAGCGTGCCGCGCAAAAATTCACATTTACCGAATCAGTAAACAAATATTTCTTCAGCAAGCTTTCCCACCTCTCGCGCGCGCATTCGCGAGAGCTTTCCTTCTCTCCCTTTTTTTTTTCGCTGAAGATAAACGAAGTGTTTGTTGTGCGCGCAATTCCCTACGTCACTTAACCATAAAGATCCACTCTAACTATCCGACAGTACAGCTTCATTCTTATCGTTTTAAGCAATTTCAGCTTCATTCTATCTCGCATGAATCGTTTTCATTATTTTTATTTTCCTTCCCGCGGTGTATGTGTATCCTTGCGCGCGCGCGCAATGTGTATTAGGGAAGACGATGTATCAACGTAACATATACACTGACGCATCAACTACCACTCCGGCTACCTCTTTCACGCTTTCACGGACTACGCGTCTATTTATCCTCTCCTTAACGAGGACCCGTCCACGAGAATAAATTCGCTCCCTTCCAAGACGAAATTTTTCGTCCCCTATTTACCGCGGCAGTCATCCGGGATAACGCGATGAGAAGCAGAACGTCGTCAGCGGGCAGATAGCGCTATCGCCGGTTCACGCTATCGGCGCACTTAAAATCTCACTTTTACTCTTTCGCCCTTTTCTTCTCTTTCTCTCGTAAGAACGAAGTCAACGTCGTCACGGAACCGCCGGCTGTTGCCGTTCGCTACGACGTCGTTGAGACGATGAAGAAACGGTAGAAACAGAGGAACGATGAGAGATAGAAAGAGAGAGAGAGAGAGAGAGAGAAGTAGAGGAGGTAGAGAAAGACATGGTAAGCCTGGCGAGAGGGTGGCACTCTCGCAGCGGAGGTTGAATATTCATTCGTGTTACATATGGATCAGCCCTGAGCAATGGTGGTTGGAGCTAAGAGGAAGAGGGTGCGCGCTGCCCCGCGGATTCTGGGGTAAGGGCTCGAATATTGCGTCGATCCCGAGCAGGTTCCGCGCGCGTGACGAGAACCTCTAGAGAGAAAGCCATCGTGACCGCCGGGAGACATCGGAGGTGTCTCCGATAAGAGCGCACCTCTTTCTCTCTTCCTTTCTCTCTCTCTCTCTCTTTCTCTCTCGACTCTTTCGTTCTATTGCCCCGCGCCTTTTACGCTGATTATCTCAAATTTTTTTTTGCAAACGATCATCGAAAATTTATGCAGCTCGTAGTTCGCACCTTTAATTTCACGCAGATTTTCCGCCGTTTTTAAATTAAACCGTTCGAGATTACATCGGGGTTCCGAGCGAACGTGTTAATAAAAACAGAGAAAGAGAGAACTACTAATACAAGATATTTTAAATAAACTCTACGGCTCGTTTTTTTTTTTCTTCCAGACTGAAATCTGTTAAAAAATAAAAAAATATATTTGTTCCACGTGGAGAGCTGTATATAAAAAAACCAAGTATATAAACCAAGATACACACTTGTTTTCTCCCTATATAATACACACATCGTCGGTCTGTACGTACGCCGCGTGTATATACCATCTTTACGCCAAACAAATAAAGTGGAGCAGTAAACGACCGCGTATAACGCTAAATGTCGGTTATAAAGAGAGATCCGCGTTTTCCTGTCAACACACAAGTAGTCACCGCAAAAGTTTTTATCGACACTATAATTTAAGCAAAACTCCGACGCGTGTTCCCGAGAGAGAGAAAGAGAGAGAGAAAAATGCACGTGTGCAACCAATTACCATAATTTCACTCACTTTTTGCCGTAGTTTCTATCCACCACTCGCTCGCAGAATAATCAAGAGAAAATAAAGATAAGAAATGTTATTATTGCAACCAGCACGAATCGCGGCGCGTATCGCTGCGGTAATGCGAGAGTGATGTCAAACAGTACGACCGAATGCAACTCGTAGCCCGGATAAATGTGTGTAACGTCGTAAACGTGATTTCCCAAGACGCGCGCGTGTGTGCGTCTGTCTCTAGAACAAATCTCCATTTCGTTCTCGGTGTCCCTGTTAGACAGCAATGACCGGAGACGCCGCGCTGCCGATAACGATCGGGAAAGTTAACCGGGATATCAGGACGCGCGCGAGCTAAGCCTCTCGCGGCCGTAAAAGGGCCTTTCGGCCTCGCGTCCGGGTTGGCCGAGAAGCAATAAAGCTACTACGCTTAACGTCTTATAGACGCTCGGAATGTTTAGAGCTCCTCCACGGTATGATGCGCGTCGTCGTGCGCCACGAGGT
The DNA here is from genome assembly GCA_014825475.1 of Pseudomyrmex flavicornis. Taxonomy (NCBI): domain Eukaryota; kingdom Metazoa; phylum Arthropoda; class Insecta; order Hymenoptera; family Formicidae; genus Pseudomyrmex; species Pseudomyrmex flavicornis. The sequence continues at coordinate 72,858 of QVNW01000171.1, read as the reverse complement.
GTAGGGTTTATTGCTTACGAGCGGCCTGTATGTCCTCCTCTCTTCCTATCCCGCTCTGTTCTCATCATTCTCGTCGTCGCCTTCGTCAGATTATCTTCGTCATTTGACGTCGTCGTCGCCGCGAATACCGTGACCGCACTTCCTCTTTTACGTTCCTCCGAGGCAGCAATGTAGTCAACTAATACCGTTCTACGTGGAGAGGATACGCGCGTTGTGGTGCACGTGTGTGTACGCGAAACCTGTCCGATGCCGACACTCTTGTTGCCGACGTGGTGTATACGAACGATATAACCGACGACGGCACGCTGCTTATAACTTATGCTCAGCACTTTCTCGCGTCTCACGTGTGTATGTAACGCATACATTTCCCCGGGATCTTATGTTATACGACTATGTAAAGTACGTACATACAGCACGGAGGGGGGAGGAAGGAAGAAAGGGGTGTGTATAGTATAGCGAATTATGAAAATACCGAGGCTGTGTTGGTGAAAACTAACTGTAACCGTTTGCATTTGGCAAATACGGAAACTGTGTAATTTCACGCAACGGATGTCATCCGTAAAACAATGTTGACCCTCGCGCTAAAATCTAACCAAAAGTGCTGCTATGCATTGTATGTTCAGGAGGAATTTGAAACTCTCGTGTTTTTAAAGATATACATCTCGCGCGTGTGTGTACCGCGTATCAAGATGAAATAATATACACTTTCTCCTACGTGTGCAATATTTGGATTGCATAATACCATCACTCGCTCAGGAGTGCACTGGATTATTTACGGATGTTAATGGTACGGAAGATTTAGTAGAACACGGGGGATGGAACGTAAAATGGGGTAGAGTCACTGCGGGCCGAGGGGTGGTTCGCTGTCATTAGCAGCACCTATTGACAAATATGCCTGCCCTCGTACTCGACACTAATGCCACATCATCTCTCAAATTTATTATAATATGATATAATCTTCTTTCTTCCCCTCCTCTCTCTTTCTCTCTCTCTCTCTCCCTCTTTCAAAACGAAGAAGTGATGCTACTGACAATAATAAAAATGAAATATTGAGATCCTTTTGAGAGTGTCAAATTCACAGATGGGACGTAAGAGCCCTGAAGAAAATGACTATGCAAATAGATACAACGAAGAAGAAGATGATACACGCACGAATATTAATCTCAAATTATAAAAACCGTGCCGTTATTGTTATTTTATAATGTTATGTTGATAAAATTTGGTTAGCGTGTCAATAAAAACCGAAAGTCAAGATTCTCTTTCACGTCTCTGCTAAGTTATCAAGAAGTTATCGCAAGTCCACTTCTGGACGGTCTCAGTAACTCAAAGGAGGGAAGCTTTTTCGCTTAGCGGCCATTTCGTTCATTTCCGTTTCGGAGGAGAAACGGGAGGGGATCCATTTGCTACCCCCTCCCCCTCCGTCCCTCAATTCCTTTTACCATCTTCCTTCGAGGCATCGAAGGCTATTGTATGTCCCAACCCCTTTTCTGTCCCTTCCTCATCCGTCAGTCAGTTTACATTAGTTGCCGCGGCATCCATCGAAGGGACGAGGAAGAGGCGCGGATAGGAGAGGAAGGAGAACGCTCGTTCCGTATTTAAGGCGGCCATTACGACGGTGTAATTATCGCTTTTCGATTCCAATTTGATTCATAAGAGCCGACAGGACTCTCGCGAGCGAAATCCGGAAAGTCGAGAACGCGCGCGCACGTTCGAAGGCGATTCGGAGAAGCCGGAAAATTGCGAAACGAATTCATTAAATTCGACCTCTCCGATTAAATCTGGCACTCGACGCGCGTCGATTATCGCACGAAGTCGCGAAAACTTCATCCGTCATAATTATTTGTGCCGCTTTCCTTTCCGAAAGAGGGTTGTACACAGATTTCGAAAAACGTGCGGACGAGACGACGAAAGAAGATCTTCCGTGAAATATTGCGAATTCATTAAATTCGTTCGCAAAATCAATCTGCCATTCAAAATAAACGATTGTCGCACGATGTAAAGCGGGAAGACTTCGGTCTACTGCAAACGTATTGTGTATTATTTTACAAAATATTTTCACGTAAACGACAACAACACAAAACGACAGAAAAAGTTGTGTAATCAGACCGCAAATAGCATTCGGTGCAAATTTCCACGCGAATTAAACTCTCTTATCAAATCTGAGCGCGTTACGTAACACGAAACACAGTAAATCTTTGGATGAAGAACGTTAACGAAAATGAATGGGGAACAACAACTGATATTAAACCTTCCTCGGGACACAAATGTATCGAGATTTATATTTGTGGTCTTGAGCAGGTACACTATACACGGGAAGCTCGCAAATACGCGGTCTGTGAAAAAATAGATGCACGACTTGGCGTCCCGAACTATCTGTGCTACCCGCAGGATGGCAGCACCTGCATCAGGTGGCCTTCGCTTTATTTGTCCACCTTCCTCCCCGTGCCGGCACAAATACACGTGTACAAATCTAAGTTTTTTATTTTTTTTTCCTCTCATCTCATTCTCCCGTTTTCATATTTCACATTTTACGCGTATTTTTCTTTCGCTTTCTCGCGCGTTTGTTGGCTACAAACAAATATCATCAAATAGATCATTATCAGTTTCCTGCCCCCGTTTATTTTTTTTTTCTTCTCCCGCCTACTCGGTAGGGACGTTAAAACTCTCTTTCTCTCACGCAATTCCTTTCGCCGCTTCGGCAACCCCTGACCCGACTTTCCGTAAAATTGTGCATGGCTGCAGCGCGTTTTTCCTCGACCCGGTTTACCCGTGTCGCCGTGCAAAGGGTTGAGGAGAGAGGGACGCGGCGGTTTTTTTAAGGGTGCAGGCGCGCCATTTAAATGTCCTCGCGCGAGAAGGCAAAACAGCGCCAGACCGGAGCTCTCGTCGAGAGGATGAAGCGAGAAGAGAGCTCAACTCGCGCGAGAGCTTCTCACTTCTTGCGACCCGAACGTCGAAATGGGGAAAACGCGGAGTGAAAATCGGCATCCCGGGGTTGAAAGAGAGCCTCCAGACCGGTGGTGTCGCAATTTTTCCGGGTTCGTCGAGTCGAGTCGTAAAAACACCGCGTCTTTTTAGCCGCGCGTATATTATTTCGCAATACACACACACACAAAAGATAATCCAAAAAAAGTGCACATTATTTACTTCGAGTGTAACCGTAATCAATATACCTACTCGTATCACGTGATATTAATTAAATTACTAACGTTAATTAATTTATTGTTTATACAGCTCATTGTAAAATGTAGATGCGAATCGTTCGTATAAGCGATAGCGAGCGATATTTTATGATCTGCGGGCGAATGAAAATTATATTTGAAATTATCTCCCGGTGGTGTGCGCAACGTCGCGAGAATAAAATGTTACAACAATAGCCGTGCACATTACGAAATTGTGCAAATTATTTCGAGTATCGCGCACAATGATCATTACGGCAGCTTTTATAATTTACTGTGGAACGTTAAAACAAATATGCGGCGCCATACAAGAATAAAAATACACACAGATGCTGAGAATTAAACTTTCACTCTTGCGATATAAAAAAGCGTTTTGTCGCTTTTTACGAGAAAATGAGATTTCTAGTAGAAACAAAATTACACACTTTACGATGTTAAAAAAAAAAAAAAAAAAAACGATAATTTTAGTAACGACATTGACAGCTCGTATTCCGCTCCGTATTTGAGAAAATCGATTGAATCGTCGCGCGTGCGTGCGGCACGTTGGGAATGTTTTCGCGGCCCTTTGTCCTTTGTCCGTACGCGATTCCTCCCTTCCTCGTGAGTCGCTTAAACAAAGTCGCCGGTCGGTTCGTGCTAGCACACAGGCGACTCCGTTTCGGCCGTTAAATGCATTCCAAATGCATTATCCGCGGCCATAAATCGCCTTTACAGCCGTAGATCAATAATTCCATATCCAGGAGCGAGCAGGGCCACATGCACACGCTCGTTTATTTGCCGCGCCGCGCCGCGCCGCCGACTGGTCGTCATCGCGACCATAGTAGTCGATTTTCTCGAAATTCCGGAGGCCGAACCGTCCTTCCCCATCACTATCGCGTGGGAACGACGATTTATCGCGGTTTGTCGGTTAACAGAGATATGCGAAAGAACGGCACGAGTTACGTGAGATAATACCCTTTTCGATTCAGCCCCCGGCGTTGAACTTTGCTACATGTACATATGTATTGTGTAAATACTGATTGCGCGCGCGTGTGTGCACACATACACGAGTCAAACATGATGATTTAACACGAAAAGCCGCATTTACGAAAATGTTTTTTTGCTTTTTTCATACGTTTACTTCTTACAAGAGCGAAAAGTTGGACACCCGCGCAATGAGGAGAATACATTATCAAGAATGTTTCATTACGAAGATCCACATTTACGTTACGACGCGAGAGAGAGAGAGAGAGAGAGAGAGAGAGAGAGATAGATAGATAGATAGAGAGAACGCACGAAGTATACGATGTAAAATTCGAGAGAAGCAGAAAAGTTGGGAGAGAGTTGAATAAATGCGCGACAACCAAAGTAACACGAAACTGACCAGCGACTGTTCCTTTGATATTACAATGGCGGCGGTATAACGTCCGGACGCGAAATCGGCTTAAGCACTTTTGAATAATAACGAAGGGCACGCGCGTTTGCCTCGACGAATGCGGGAATTACGTCGGAACTGAGTTTTGCCGGAAAATAAAGGAGATTCGCTTTCTCTCTCTCTCTCTCTCTCTCTCCCCCTCCCTCCCACTCTTTCTCTCATTGGAGGCAACCGAGAGCTACATAAGGAATAATTTAATTTCATATGCTCCATGTATTATACAATTTGTATGCACATGCCATTTGCGTGACCTTTTTCAACTTTCTCGCGGTCGACATTACCGATGCACTTTACAATTAGGTGAAATAACATTTTTACTATATTGCTCATATAAATGTATTGCACGTGTTACGACATCTTCTCATTTTTTAATGATTTTTCAATATTAATTATGTGTGTGTATGTGTGTGTATGTGCGTGTGTGTGTATGTGCGAGTGAAACATACTTCAACAAAGTCCTAAGTGTGCTCGTGCAATCATCCTACTTTCGACAACTTCAACGAGACTCCAGGGGAAGCGAAATAGCCGCAAAAAAAACGTGTAAGAATCTGCTACAATCAATTCAGCGGAAGCCACCCCTCGTGCGCTTTGGAACCTTTACATGAAATATTAAGCTTTCCGTACACGCACGCTTCTGTTTTCGTTCATAGTGAATGTGTCTTAGCGCGAGCTAAAACCACCCGGCGTAAACTTGTCTCTTTTTCTGCCTGACCTAGATTACGCTCACACGTGTATGGGTATCCGCGGGGTCGTATAAAATCGAGGGTGGTACGTATCGAATAAATCGACGGCGATGCCAGAGAGACAACGCGAACAGTCGATCATCCGTCGAATAAAGAATTATAAAACTATTTTCTCCCCTTCGAGATGAGACCAAAAATATTTTGCCCAATACATACAGGGTGACTCGTATAAAGTGACAAATGTATAAATATTTGCGAAAGTTGAGGATATTAACAAAAATTCTTTACACAAAAACTGTTTAATTTTTACGAGAGATATTTTATCCTTTAATTTGACGTAATTTTACACAAACGATGAAATATCTCGTAAAATATTCATTTGATGCGAAAAAAAGCACATAATTATTTAAAAAAAAAAAATACAAATTTGCAACGAGCAGCATAATTTTGACGTGCATTCTATCGTAAAAGCTTTTTATGCCGAATATTGCGAGAAATCGATTTATATAAGCAAATTCGAATTTGTCTCTTAAAAAAAAAAAGTTAATCTTGTAATGTTTTCAATGCTTCCAAAACAATTATTTTCATCATACAACATTCCTCTCTGTATTATTTTTTTGTATAAAAATGTTTTATATCCTCGACTTTCCCGAAAGCATTTATATCGGTCACTTTGTATGAATCACCCAGTGTGTTCGGGAACTAAATCTCTCTCGAAATAGCATCTCGTCGAGATTATATTACAGATTGCAAATTTCATACTGGACATTTTTTTTATTGAATTACGCAAATATGATCGCAAAAAAAAGACAGCTAAAGTTGAAAAATCCACGATTCATGTATTGACGTGAGATATAAATATTCACTTAACGTTCTCTCTTCTCTTGTTCTTCTTCTTTTTTTTTGCAGTTTTTTTTTTTTTTTTGCATTTTTACTCGTAATCTGACATTCGATTCGGATAGGATGGCATACCTGGACCCGATTCGGAAGGGAACGGCTGCGTTCGCGTTATTGGTAACCGCGCGTAATTATTCGTCGCGTCGCGCGCGATTTCCGGTTGACGAGCCGAGTGAAAGCCACGATGCAGACAATGCGTCCAGCGAATACGATCCTGGTTAACGGTTTAGCGTAGGCGACTGCGGAACAAAAGGTACTCGCTGCTGTATGGGTGGATGTGTGCACGGGGAATAGCTAGGCGCTGCGAAATGGAATCCCTAAACACTTAATAGTTCGTGCAAATACAACACAGCTCGTTACCAATCGAGTGGCGTTCGATATCCCGAAGGGAATTGACATGAAAATAAAGACTGAAAAATCGATGGGGATGTGCAACGACTCTCTCTCTCTCTCTTTCTCTGCAAAATAATATAAATTATAAACAATTAACTGAAGAACCACCCTACATCTTTAAATCAAGTAATGCGCGCACGTAAATTGTTTTTCTTTCAATAAGAAAAAATTACACTCTGTATTTTTAACACGCGCACTTTTGCGTCACTTCAAATGGAGACATTCACTTGAATAAAGTAATAACGTAGGATACACGTGGCATCATATTGTTTGCGGCATTGTTGATGCAACATTGGACTCGGGGGCGGCGGAAAAACTTGGCTATTCCGACACAGTCACTCGAGAGGGCAGCTAGCTGGCCGAGACGCGCGGGAGGTATAAATCACTGGAAATTGTGCTGGGGCGGTAAACAAACAGATCCAAGGATACAAGGGGGACGCGCTGGGCGGAATGCTGTCGCGCGTGTCGCAGGGGGATGGTGGCGGATGCCGCGATACGCGCGAGGCGCCGTGCAGAAGAAGTAGAGAGAGTGCGCGTACGTAGGTGTGCATCAGCGTGTGCTACACGTGAAAGAAAAAAAAAGTCATTGGGGAAAGCACATAAAGAGCAGAGAACATAAAAAGAGAGATATATATACATATCGAGAGATGGGGAAAGGGAAGAGAGACGATGAAACACTGTAGTGAGGGAGGATAGGAGGAAGAAGAGAGAGAGAGAGAGAGAGAGAGAAGAGGAATAGAACACAGCACAGCGTATCCACAGTCGTGGCAATAAATAATGTCAGGCCGAAACGACGTGACGCGTAGCGGAACATGTGGGACAACCTGTATATTAGATGACGTCCACTATTCAATTCGCTCTCTCTCTCTCTCTCTCTCTCTCTCTTCTCTCTCTCTGCGCACCCGGTCGGCCCGGGCTGGCATGGCGCTGGGAACGACTCCGCCGCCGTTGCGCTACAACACAGTGCGCTCTATATAGGGCGCTCGTGTATACCAGCGCGAACCTCCATGCACTATTCATGACCGGTTCGCCCAAGATTTGCCGGCAGCGCGGAACCGCGCGAGTTCAGGACGGGGGAGGAGGGAACGAGAGAGAAGAGGGGTACCAGGTACTAGTTGGATGGTTAGCGTAGCCGAGCTTCATAGCTTTCAAGTGATATGTGTGCAACGCCGACCCGGGTTGGAAGCGTATAGTTGCAACGGCAGTAAACAGATTATCTTGGCTAATGAAAATGCTGGCTCGCCCGCTCTCGTGAACGTTTACGACCACGAGAACTCGCGAGCGAAACGCCGGACAACTAGCGCGCGCGCGCCCGCTACCATTTGTCGCGATTGGAAGCTCGGCCAATCCCCTCGAATTAAACGGGGGGGGGTGACATTCTCAGGGTGAGGGTTTAGTCACGGATCTTTCCGCGATATAACCTCCGGATTACAGAACTATTTTGCGTAATAAGGAATTATACGGAGACGCTATTAACACCCGCTGTGACTGGGCTTAACTTCAAAAAACTTTCTTACGTCTGAAACAGTATAACTCAAAAAAGTAATTAATCTGAAATTCTTTTACAAATCTCACTCGAATAATTGATTGTCTAAGGATTGTTGCTGCACGCACAATGAGAGTATACGTATAATATTTTGGCCAACAGAGAGAAAAAGTTGCGCGCTAGAGCAGAATCAGCGCGAATGGGTAACAACGATCGTCGTCATCGTTTAGCTCGGAGCACAAAGAAGAACCTGTGAGCGGGAGAAGGCGAACGAAGAAGCTGACGCGGGTGATTCGCGAAGCCAATCGGATAAGTGCATTCCTATGGAGCCCGGAACTCCCGTCCAATCAGATATACCGGCGGCCTTTGACGTTTCTCATGCCCTATCGCGCGATCTGCCCCTCACCCTCTTTTCGCGCCGCTCGCTTCTTTTCTCCCCTTTCCCTCCCCCTTCCCGCCATCTCCCGCGGCAAACAAGTCGCCTCCTTGCATCCATCCGCGGGACTCTCTTTCTCTCTCTCTCATGTAAAATAAGAAGAAAATCTGGGAGAGAAATGAATCAAACGTTCCCGACGTTTCAATTATTTCTTACAAGCGTCTCCCTCCCCCACGCTCTGTCGCCTCCAACGTTGTTATCGTCGCCGAAGCGAGAGAGGGTGGCCTTCATGACGAAGCAGCAGCCAATCTCGGTGCATTTAAACGAAAACGTGACTTTTATTCGCGGCTGATTTATCGCGCATATAAACATCTCGGAAAAATATACCGGTAATTAAACTGTCCGCGGTAACGAGATTTTTTCGAGAGGGAGGAAAAAATAACACGCTAATATAGAATTCTTCTCTCCAACTTCGTGCGTACACGTGTTAAAATAAAAACAAAAAATCCCTTCTCCAATTTTTAATAAAACCTATCGCGATGTATCGAGATATCGCGCGGGGTATTCTGAGAAATGGAAGAGCCGCGAAGTTTGAATGACGTGGCGTAACGAACTAATCAAATAATCATACGCTGCGAAATGGGAAGCCATCAATGGGAAACGCATATCACGAAAGCGCCTCTCGACTACGCCACGCATCATTTTGCCGTTGTCTAATTAAGGTCGGTAATCAGAATCGGGAAGGTAACGCGATTATCCCCAGTCGGGTTAGTACGATTCTGACGTACCGGGTTTGAATCGCTGGCGAGCGAGCGCGCGCGGATCGTTAATGCAAAATAGCTATTATCGCGCGGCGCATCCTGCCGCGATATGCAACGTAATCGGAATCCCTGAGTTTCGCGTCGTTTCTCCTCGCGGCAAGCATCTTGATACAATTGCACATGTCCAAATAATTAACAACGTCATCTCACGTTCGACAGATAATTTTGATTATTTCTTTCCTCAAACATTTCGGTTGTCTTCATGATTCTTTTCTTTTTAATTCAATTTCACGGGTCAATTACACGCCATTCGTATGCTAATCCGACTTTTGATACGATACTAATTTTAATTTAATTTTCTCAAAGTTGCGACGATAATCAAAAGAGCACATAGCACTTCTCTCTCTCTCCCTTTCTTTCTCTCTTCAAAGAGTTCACGCGCTCTTCCCGCGGTATTTTGCAAACTGTCGACACCTGAGTCAGATGTGACGTCATCGTTGTAATTAAGAAATGAATAAGATATATGAAACGTGCAATTTACCTACTCTCACACAAGAAATTCCCGAAATTTAATTAACTTCACGGTTTAAAAACCCCGATATGTTCTTCTCTCGGTTGTGAGCCACCAAGTGAGGCACCAAGTGAATGAACAAATCGGTTATATTCTAATTACAAGCTACAAACATATTAATTAGCAAAATTTTGAGAACTTTGGAACGTAAATGCTGCGCCACGAAACATGATCCGCTGCAATTCGGTTCGTAACGCGCTAAACCTATTTCCCTCCACACACTCTTCTCCCCGACCCGCGGCTTTACTCGCATTCCTACCCGGCGGAAGTGGAAGATATAAATTCGACGATCATAGGAGAACCGGGAAAACCGGGCGATGGTATGTGCCGCGAATTTTTCAAACGTCGTTTAACAATTTCGCCGTAAATTCGTAGTGATATAGCGAGGGATGGCGAGCGAATCGGCACAAAAAAACAAAAAAAATAAAAAATGAAAGAAAGAGAAAGAAGGGGACGAAATACTGAAACTGGCGCGCGCTTAACACCGCCCCCGAAATCGTTTGTTCGTACAGTTTCCACGATGTCCATAGGACATCTGGCTAACGAGCTTTTTATTGGAAATTAATTTGGATAATTACTTTGGTATTACATTTTTTTGTATTACATTTTTTTAACGATGTGTAGTCCGGCGGAAAAATTATATAGAAGCTTTGATTGCGGCTTGTTTCCGACATTGTAAGAGGTCCAGACAGGGACGTACATTTTCATATGGATAATTATACACATGAATCAGTTCTATACTCCCCCGATTCCATTAAATAAATTTGCAAATTAATTTCGGCTATTTGCAGAAACTAATGACTCCCGTATCGGATCGGAAAATAAAAGTGATTTTATGTGCGTGTGTGTGTGTGTGTTGTACGCTCACAAATTTCTGCAAACAAACATAATGCACGTAAACGTGCGTGAATCTGTACTTTCGTGGATACGTATATCACGTGGGGTGGCAATTTCCAAGCGCATCGATGGTGGAGAGAGAATCAACGCTTGAGGGAGCGAGCCAAGGATCAAGAGCTGGTCGGGAGGGATGAAAGAGAGAGAGGGAGATTGGATCGAATGTTATGACGTATTACACCGTCGTAGCTACGAAAACAATGCGATTAGTTACTGTAATTGTGCGCAGCGTGCGTTTACGCGCGGTAACCAACCGCGTCGTTTCCACCCTCCGTTTCAACCTCTCCCTCATCGTCGTCGTCGTCGTCGTCGTCGTCGTTTCTATCTCTCTTCCATTCGCTTCCTCCTTCCGCCTCGTGTAATGAAATGCTCGTTCGTTCTCGTGTTGCTTTTTACCCCCGCTACGAACTACGCGGACACTATTCTTCTTTTTCAAACTGGTGCCCGCGAAAACAATGTTGCACTCCTCTCCCATGTTCTCCCCCTCCCCTCCAATGTTGCGAATTTATGATCTACATTCGGTCGGTTTCGCGTGTGCAAGATTTATGTCGAGACAAATGCAAACAAGAATTTATCGAAACCGAAGTGCTTGACAAATTGCATGGAGCAGTATTACTTTAATTTTATTAAACAGAGTATATATCGGAATATATTGTTTCTTGTTTTTTTGTTTTTAAGTTATTTTTACAAGACAAAAAAATGGAACTCGAAAAATTACAAAGGAGTGAATGAATTTCTGACAAATTTTTTATCAATTGCGAATAAATATCTCGCGACAATTTGAAACTATTTTTGTTTATCCACAAGTTAGTGTTTTCTAATCTCAAAATACGACCAAACAGTTTTTTATAATAATCGACATCTTCTTTTCTTCCAAGCGAGCTCTGTAACAAAGAGTCAAGCGCGCTCGCGACATTGTGTCGAAACTTAAAGTAATCAAGCAGCGCGGTGTGAGGGGCCAAAGTTTTTATTCGATTTCGCGAAGACTGAGAAAGGATCAAAAAAAGCACGAACAAAATAATGAAGAAAAATAGGAAGTGCACACGTCGACATTTTTCTTCCGTCTTCGTATAAGTTTGGGGACGAAAAATCAAACGCGCCAGATCCACTTATCGAATTAAAGACGGGCTCAAATTGAATAAGCATGCTCCAAGTTTTCATTCGAGTCGCTCAATACAAAACGAATGCGCGATACGACAAAAATATCGGCGGTCGACAAACATCTTTTTCTCTCGATTCCCCCAAGACTTCAGAGGGAAAAGTCAAGCTTTTTCTGAATCCGCTTGTCGAGTTAAGGACAAGCTTATATTGAACAAGCATACTCCGAGTTTCGAAGAATCTTTGCGGAATGAAGTCAAACGAATTGACGATAAAGGAACGTGCAAAGCAAACAGGAACGATAAAAAAAAAAAAAGTTACGTACATCTCAAACGCTGAATGACCTTGTTCGATTTTACAGAAAATTAAATTACCGTACCCGCACGTACATGTAACACGTCCATAATTCATATAATATACGGACAAATCTCTTGATTTTTTTTATTCGATATATAAACGCTCCGCTGTATTTGATTCATTTTTCACTCGTGTCATTTAAACAAGTATAAAACTCACCAATCCGATGGTATCACGGTTTTAACATCCGTACGCATTACACGAAAAAAAAAAGACCTTACAGCTAGATTTCAAATAAATTTAAAATAATTCTCGCGATAAAAGTAAACGTCAGTTTACATTAACAAGCGCACACGCAACGTGAAAAACTCGGTCCGACAATCGCCTGTAGCCTATACCACGGCTCGTAAAATCGAAATCTCGCGCCGATGGGAGAGGAGGAGAGAAAGGGTTAATAATCTAATGAAAAGCGCCACCTTCTGCCCCACGTCCGCTCTCATCCGAAATTCAAAGGTACGGATTTAAACGAGCATAAATTCGAAAGTTTGCCAACGGGCTGTCCCCGTCGGTAGTTTTCACCGTGACCCAGTCCGACGGTGACAACGTCGCCTCGCGAAACGTACCACTATTTTTCGCCGCCCTCACGCCAATCGCGCGGCGCCAATTTAATTAGCAGAACTACTCCCTCGACAGCGACACGAAGCACGGCGAACTAACTTAACAACGGGTCAGCGGCAATCCGTCCCGCATGCGAGCTTCCCGCGCACGTGCACGCACGCACACGAACACGTCCCGCGTGAGTTAGTTTGCAAACGCCGGGGGTGAAGGATGGGGTCACTACATAGTCGCCAATCCGCCATATTGTATCCCATACTAAATACTGAAGACGTCTAGGTATTTGACATATTGAATCACACAATCCGGCGCACGCGAGGATAATGCGGTAATTACGGATAATTTTCTCTCTCTTTACGCGCTTTTGCGTATTTTAATTTGTTTTACATTTTAGAACGTGTATAAAAAAAGAAAACACAAAATGCGAATTTATCGAAACCAAAATGTAGAATATGTGCGCTAAAAAACACATACAAAAAATACAAGAACTAATCGCGAAGATGTAATTAAACCGCGGCAACTAATAACAAATTCACGTCTATTGCACAGTTTCGCTTACGTTCAGCAAATGACAGTGAAATACAATACGGTGTGTTCAGCTCGGTTAACATATAGCATTGCAGTGCAGAATATGTAGCCTTCTCCCTCCTCTCTCTCTCTCTCTCTCTCTCTTTCCTCTTTTCTCCGCGGCAATAATGGTTTGGCCGCGTATGCACTATCGTGTGCAACGAGCATTAGACTACCCGATGCCTAGCGTGTCCCGCTTTCGGATCGATCGCAATTAAAACTGTCGAGTCGCACTGTATTCATTTTCAGACGTTTTAGGAGAATCGCTATCGGTCGGGGATCATATAAATTGCGACAATCAAAACCATTTCTTCATAAATATTTCATCGAATAAACGATCGTAAGAAAATGAAAAAAGAGAAACTTTATAATGCTTTCGGGGTCGTTCTCGATTTAATCGGACTTAATCAACCTGTCCCCCTTCGCTTCCCCGAACGTAATTCAATATAAACCTTCGAAATTTTTCGCGATGTATATTTAAAAGTAAAACCTGACGGCGCTCTTTTTTTGTTGACTTGAGTTTATGACGCGATATCTAAGTTGGAAGGTCGCGTACAACGACGAAAATATAGTCGAGAATAATTAATGTAATATTTTTAAAAGAGATTTAAAAGTCACAGAGTCTATCATCCGGGATGAATATAAAACCGAAAAAAGTGTGCAAATACAACGTCGGTTATAACGAAATAATAAGGAATTTGAAATAAAGCAAGAGAGGAAAATGTTCCCGAACGAAGGGAAGTTATCGGAAGATTACCGCGTGAGATTACGTTGCCTGTGTGTATGTGTGTGTCTTGAATTTAATCTCGACTTCGTGCATCGTCTTCATCACGTGTGTGCAACGTAACACACACGTGTGCGCGAGGGACGTTATTCGAAGAGATACGCTATCAAAAATACGGACGCCGTAAACAACAGATTGTCAGTCGTTTTTCTTCTCTCGATTTCGCGGTGGCGTTACAACCACCGGCGACAGTGTTACGAAAATGTAATTTTACACGGCGAATAAAACTTTACAGTGGGGAAATCCGTGCCGCGCGCGATCGTCCGCACACGAAAAAGCGTATCGTTTCTCTAATGTTGTCCAAATAGGTCAAATTTCACGGAACGCCGCATGAGATATTTTACCTCTCTCTTTATTACTCCGCACTTATAGTCTCGCTTTTTTAGTTTCTTCTTGTTATTCTTTCGCGAGAGACGGAAAATTGAATTTGTGTGTGTGTTTTTTTTTCCTTACAAAAGATAAAGTTTTTGGCGCGCATATTATCGTTTGGCTCCGCACCGCTCGATTTAATACAAAGTGCATAATAGACGGAAGAAAGAGGGACGCACAGTCTGGCACGTTCGAGACTCGCGGAGGAACTATTAAATCTCGGATGGATCACACACAAACCACATGATTTGTTTAATGACGCTGGCTGCATTCACGCGACTCGTCGCCAAGATTCGCGACACGTGCCATGTTCGCTTTTCGCGAGCGCGGAATTCGCGCGGCCGTTCGGTCAGATACTATTAAATCACGACGTGTCGAGCAACCAGACAATTTTTGTAGACGAATCGTCGTCTTTCCGCCTAAAATCGCGGCACGGAGCGCTCTTTTGACGCGTCTACAAACTCTCGGTCTCTCTCTTTCCCCATCTATCTCGCTCTATCCAACGTTCGCTTATTAATATCGCGCGTCTAAATAGAAATCCGCGATGCAACCGTGCACCAACGGAACGCGGTCACAGGTGTCGACATATATAAATACATATACATGTACGAGAAGAGGCTGATTGCAAATCCGTCGTGCTCATCCGTAAATACAAAGATATATTAGACGAACTGTTGGTGTATGCGCGCGAATAATCTTTAGATACTTTAGGGAAAAAAAATTAGATATATCTAGCTAAGATATAACTTCATATCTCCATCTATTAAGATATTTCGTGTGTACGTAAAAGATGTAAAGTGCACTCAATCAACCAAGCAAAGAACGAAAAAAGTCTTCCAACTGTGATAAGTCACTCTCTCGTGTTATCAAGAAATATTATCAAAGTACATCTAGTTACGACCGAACTTGTTAGCAAGTTTTTCTATTATAAAACACAAAATTTGCGCGGAATATGATACGAGGTATTGCAACGATTACCGCGTGTCATCGCATGAATAAACACAATTTTTCTCCTCCCTAGTAAGCGCAGGTGGAAAAATACTCGCGAAAAGTTTGTACCGTCTTATTTTTGCGGTTTTCTGTTTTTTTTTTTTTTGTTTTTTTTTGTTTTTTTGTTTTTCTCTTCGTTTCTCGCTTCTCTCTCTCTTTCTCTCTCTCTCTCTCTATCTATCCGCTCTTCATTTTCCAACTGTCTTTCTCCTTCGCGTTCCTCGGCGTTTCGTGTTTCGTAGCGGGAACACGCGATTCCCGCGTTAACTCCCGCAGAGCGCAGCGGGTGTCCTTACGCGGACTCACATTAACCCACCTCCGTATCCTCTATATTTCGCGTTATCCCCTCCCGCAACTTGTGCTCAAATGATCTACACTACGTATATACACTTTCCCACTATCACGGATCGGTCTTTACACACACACGCGCGCGTGCATATCTTTTATATTTCCTGTGTCTTTCACTTGAAAACAATTATTCTCATCGTGACATGTGTATTTGCAAAACCACATTTTCTTACGCCACAACAACTTGAGATATCGATTTGTTTCACCTAGTTTGCACTCACAAGCGGGCTAAATTACTTCAATGAATAAATTATTACGGCACGCGATTACATCACCGCTCAAGGAACATCAATACATGTATCTTAATGTCCCGAGAAACTACGGCGCGCGCACGGCAGACTTTATCTTTATTTCGCAAGATAAAGCGCGACTCTCTTAAGTGGTTAATATATCATTTTATTTCACGAGCGTGTCTAAGACTGAGAGAGCAAGATTCAAGCGGACTATGTGCGGGGGCTATATGTGTATATCGCGGCCTGTGACGTTTCTGTGCCGCGGCGAAGAACCGAGAGATCGCTAACATCGCTAACTAACGGCGAGTAGATGAGCACCCTCGTGTGCTCGCCCGCTGAGCAGATAAGACTTCGCACCGCAGTGCCGGTCACGGATCTTCGCGCGCTCGCTCCGTGAGCGCATCACCTGCGTCCATCGCCACCCACGCCCTTTCAGGGCACCCTGATAAATTACTCAAGACCTCTATCGTCCGTCCCGGACGCGGTCATGTGCCGCGCGGCTATCAGCCGGAGAGAGAGAGAGAAAACGCGCCTTATAGTAACCTCCGCCGGGAAACGATCGCGCACGTATGTGTATGTGTATATGTGTACGCGTGTACCAGCGTACCTCGTCCATGGAAAATATTCGGTTTTCTATTCGGAAGACAAACTGTCACCGAGATTGTGGCGCGCGAATTCGAAGTCATAAATCACGATCATTCTTTGTGTCTTCCAACAATAAAACAATAAATTCTGATATTTATCTTCTTTCCTACAATCGGTTTTATTCTCGTGATTTTTTTTCTTTTTTTTTTTATTACACTCTCGTAAATTTAAAAATTAAATTTTATTACGAGAGAGAGAGAGAGAGAAATTTAAACAAATTGAAAACAAATTGAATTCACGAACCGATGACATTGAATTCTCTACGAGCTGTCGGCGAATAACGGTTTTAAATGCCAGTAGCAGTTGCTATCGCGACGAGAGATACATAAGAAGACGAAGAACTGGAAGTTCTCTCTTACGGGGGGCTTAATGTTTCCGTTTGACGATGCAGGGAGAGAGAAAGAGAGAGAGAGATCTACGATCTAAGAAAGACCTTAATAATCCCGATTCATAAAGCCTAGTCTATCCCGGTACGCCGATACGTCGCTGTCGGCCACGAGTGGGCTGATAAAGAATGACGATCGTAAGAGAAGAAAGTTGCACAGCGCTTATCGCCCAATAAATTCTACTTCAGCCAGCATCTGCCTGTCTCTCTCTCTTTTTCTTTCTCTTCCTCTTTCTTCTCGCCTTTCTTCTCTCTCTCTCTCTCTCTCTCTCGCTTTTCCTAGCATCGCGCGTCTTCCCTTCCCACTTCCGCGACGTGCCGCAAAAGCCGTGTAATTATCGCCGGCAAGTACCAACTAAATTCTCTCCTAACGACGAGTTACGATCGAATTAACAGATTGCCCCGCCAGAAAGATAGTTCTCTCTCGGACGCGGCTCTTCGGTTTCCGCATTCTTCGCACGCCATCATCCTTTATTTGGCCTTTCTCTATCGTTAGTTTCGTACACTTCGCTGAAACGCTTATACGGTAACAAAAAAAGAAAGAAATAAATAAAATACAGAGTCAGCGAACAGCTTCGAATTATCGCTGTGGAGTTTCTATATATTTTAATTTCAACCACAGCCTTAACTCTTTCTCATTCCGACGACAGGCTTAAAAAAAAAAAAAAAAAAAAAAAAAAAAAAAAAAAAAACAGAAAGAAACGTATATGAAGTCTCGATAAAATCGCGTAACAGATACATCGCGTCGAAATTGAGATTGGTTATCGAACGAACCGCGAATCTCGTTCGCGAAGCGAACGGAGCCGAGAGAAAGGCTTGTCGAGAGATGGTGTAGCGCGGGAGCTCAAATCGGATAGTTTGTTCATTAAAGATATTTTCCGATGGATGGACGTGAGAGGCGGCCGAGGGTAAAGCGTGCTCAGCGTGTATTTGTCTTGATAAGTTCAAGTCAGGAAATGAGATTGTCGATAGAAAAGAGAGAGACAGCCCCTCATCGTGCGCCACCCTCGCGAGGGAAGCAAAATCGTCAGAAATGAGGATTTCGATTCGTTTTAACGAGAAATAACGGCCAGAAGTACAGTTCCGACAGTCGGATTGTAATCGTGTACAAATCGTCGACTTTATCACAGACAAGTGCCTTATTGATGTAATAATTTTGCCAATGCGCGTTTATCTCAAATATTTTCCCCTGAAAATTACGACCGACAAGACGGCAAGAAGACAAGAAGTTCAGGATTATCGATTCTCCGAGAACGCACGCGTCCCGAGAAGCGCAATTTCAAGAAATATAGCAAAGTTAACTACGTTCGAATATCCGCCATTATGCATCGATCGTAGTCGGGATCTCATTGTTATTACGACCGCTTGGGAAAGTCGTAAAAGGGCAATTGAATCGACTGCTCCGCATTACTTTTATATTCCGAGAACGCGTATGCGAACATTAACGCGAAAGGTAACGATCGGCGGCGAGCGGTGTGATCGCGCCCGCTCGAGAAATCATCGTGTACAGAAAACGTCCGCGCGTGTTCTAGGATTATAAATTAATCTTGTCGCGATCTTAAATGAGTTTGCAATTTTATTTCTCTTAATTATATATTACGACTTGACGGCACGAGGAAGCGTATTTTTACGATCACAGATATGAGATACGCAATCAACTGTCGTGTGACAAAAACTGACGTGTCGATTTTTCACTTGTATTGTCTTCGAAAGAAAGCGGATGATGTGAGCAAACGAGAGAAGAAAATGCGGAAGAGAAGGGAGCGAGAGATTTTCGTTCCCGTATCAGTGGGCAAGACCCGTTTGACCTGGCACACATGCCGCCCATAGATCAACCAGAACCCTTAGGCCGCACCCCACCATGCCACGGGCTAACCATTAATTTACAACCCGCAGAGTAACCCCATGCCTCAACCCCTGCATACAGGGATCCGCATCCCCTTGCGGCAGATATGAGCTACGACGTGGCGCTGAGGGATTCAACAGCCCCAGCTCCCGAGCAGTCCCTTCTATCTCTCCATTCTGTCTCCTCCGTTCGCCGTTCGCCCAACCCTTAAGCGACCTCCACCCACCCGAGAAGCTTTCCCCGTTATATGCCACGGCGAAAGAAATTTAAATCTATCGACGGCACGCCTCGGTTAATCTGCAACGATAACCGGCGAATATATCTTCTAACTCTTGGTGTCTATAGCTTACACACACACACACATATAATTAATATGTTTATATATATAAAAAATATATATTAAATTTGCAAGTAATTTTATTATATTATACATGTGCATTTTTAGATCTTTATTTCTATGAGATTTAGAAATATAGATAAAAATATAGATAATTTTTAACTGAAAAAATTTTGGAACAAACGTTTTCCAAATTTAATAATTAATTATTTGTTATTAAAATACACCAATACAGTAAAGAAAAGCATTCATTTAATAGTCTTTAATTTCACATCTAAAGAAAGTCGATTCATCTTCGCGCTGCGAATCTTGATCTTCAGCTTTTTTGTCAAACGGAACGGAACTTACCTAGCAAGACGTGTTCATAACGAGCTCGTCAGTAGAAAGGAGGGGAGGGGAGAAAGGTGGAGAACAAAACTCTTAATTGTCAGTGGACTTCAAACTATCTAGAACACGAAAGAAAGAAGAGACGAGAAAGGAGGAGAGAGATTTGCGAAGATTGAGAGAAAGCAAGGGCGAGAGAGAGGTCGAGGAGGAAAAGAAGGAGAGAGACAGAGAGAGAGAGAGAGAGAGAGAGAGAGAGAGAAAGAGAGAGAAAGTCGCGAATGAATGCCAGAAGCTGAAAAGGAGGGTGGGAAATGCTCTTTGATTTTGCGGGCTTTATTTTCGCTTAATAAGCGGGTGCGAATAGGCCCGGCTGTTGCTTGTGCTTTGTAACTCAGCGGAAGTAAGTTGTCCCCTGTTTCGTTTTGTTGTCCAGCAGTTCCTTCTCTTCTTCGCGTTTCCCTCTTTCCTCTCCCATCCCTCTCGCGGGAATGAAAGGAACGAATAATTAGAGAAGGTTGGCGGGCACGGCCCGAAAGTTTCTGGCCAATTAATTAGACGGAGAAATGCGCGGTACGAGAGGTAACCGGCGCATAAGCGCCAGAGACGGCAATTTAAACAGCGACAATTCGACTGCGATTATCGTCGCATAAACGTTTTGACGGCGAGCTTTTATAATACAATAAAAGCTCCGCGCGCGCTCGATAATGCGACGGGTATTAGCGACTTGAATATCACAATAGACGATCCGTGTGGACTACGAGAGGAGAAAAGTTCAAAAAAAAAAAAAAAAAAAAAAAAAAAGGGAGATGTAAAAGCTGTACGTGAGATTTACGTAAAAATAATTGTTGCGAAAATTCTCAAATAAAACATAAAATATCGTGTCGGTTTTTTTACATTTGAGAAACGATAAAATGCACGCGCTTCACTTTCACACAGAGAGTAATATACGCCGTTGTACATAGCGGGTGGACCGCACCCCTTCGACCCTCCCGCCGGTTCCTCTTCTTTCCGACCCTCGGACTCGCCCCTCGTTTCCTCCACTTAAAAACCGGTAATTACTCCGATGTTAGTGCGCTATGGCATTTACCATCCGCTTCAGTGTTACTCTGTTTTCTGCTTAACAGCGACACACTCGACTCGAAACTCGATTTTCGCAGCGTGTGCTATGTATCATTACATTATACCGCGCATTAGTTCCCGGCTGACGTAAATAACGCGAAGTGAATTAATTACGACTGTGTCAAAAATACATCGCCGCGAGCAATTTGATGGAGTTTGTTTAATTGATGAAATCAACAAGAGAGATTTAAAAGAACGCAAAAATACAAATTTCAGAGATTTACGAGATATACCTTGCCGATCGACATTTATATTTATTACTTTTAGCCCCGCATTAACCCTCGGCACGTGTCAATCATATTCGCGTTGTTTTTTCTTTCCACGGAAAACAACAGGAATGAGAAATCCAGCGGAATAAATATTCCCGCTGCAAGAATAGCACGTAACGGAACATCTGTCACGAGAAAATTCGAATTTATATATATTATTCTTCAGAACGAAAATTCGTTTGACCTTTACTTTTCAAATAGACGAAAAACACGTTTACTTTTTCGTAAACGTTCAGAGATTCTGTTCGACTTTCTCAGCAGAAATATAAATTCGATAATCGGATCAATCGATGGGAGATACGATAAAAAAACAGTGGGATTGTTTATTTACTCACCTTGATCGTCGCGTTGTGGGATCTTTCATGACCATGACTTCTGTGATGTCTCCATACTTGGTGAAATATTCTCTGAGGCTCTCTGAAACAATACAAAGAATTTTATATTTTTCTCGTGTTAAATATCGTGCACGAATATTCGTGTGTTAAATATCGTGTACGAATTTATGCGAAACATTCTCGTCGTATCGGTATTATATTGTTTAGAAAACTATCTCTTTGTGTAAACCGAATATAATTGAATGTGTATAATAAAATGTACAACAAATGAAATGTACGACAAATGATTTCTATGATAGTCGATCGAAGTTAAAGACGAAGAAAGCGTAGAAGATCGCCGTGTGTGATCGTCGAGCGTTGTTTACTAATAGATAACAGCGCGAGTCGACGCTTCGGCAATTCTCGTAGACTGATAACTACGCAATGCGTACGTATCCGAAGCTTAGCTTGGCTCGATCGTGAATAACTCCGCACATTGCTCACCTGCTCTCAAACAACGACGAAGGGGCGGTCTCGTCGAGTGTATTTCTCACTATAAATAAAAACTACCGGGCGTACAAAAAAAATTGAAAAAAAAAACTTTATCTAATCGCGAAAGCGGTGTAACAGCAGCCTAAAGCTTTCTCGCTTCTTCTTCCCGCCAGGGACGCCTCCTTGACCCTTTTCATAAGTTTATAGCGAAAGGCTACACACTGGCGGCAAGCCAGCATGGCCGCGCTCCAAATACGTCTTACACCTTATCTAATTATACGCTGTTTCATCCAGTCCGCTCCGAAGAGTTCGTAATGTTCGACGGTTACTCGCCTCTTCTGTCGCGCGAATGAGCTTCAATAAATTCTCAACGCGGGTCACGCCGGCAGTGTAACCAGAGACACGTTTAATGCGCGTTATTTCCTTCGTGTTTAGGTAGTATCGTCTAAATCACGTTTGTAAAAAAAAAAAAAAAAACAAAGTAGAGAGAAAAGAACAACGCGCTATCCAGATCGTAAACGTGTCGCGATGATGAATTTTATTATATTTTCGGAAACGCGCGCTGACTTATTGGAAGAATTGGAACACACGGCAAAATCTATTATTCACGCGAGCGCGTATAATATCACGCATACTCGCACGTGACATTGTTAAAGATTTTAATACACGCGAGTTTAAAAAGCACATAATATTTATAAATTATTTCCTGTTTTCGTCATGCAAAATGCAGAATGAATGGATTATGATCGTGAGAGTTTGATCGTTGTTATCGTCGGAGTACGGAGAAAATACTGGATAACCGGACTTGCTAATTTAACGCGCGCAGCATTAATCAATGAATTATTGGTATTCCCGGGTCATTAGCTGCTAGGCACCACCTGTTTGGTAACAAGCTCCGCGCATAAATTATACCGGCTTTTCCGCCGGTAATTAATGACAACAAGTCGGAATACTTGAGACGCGCGCGCTCCTCTCCGAATCTCTTTTCGGTATATCAGCCGCATCGGTAGATAATGCGCGTTTCATACGACGAAATATTTAAAAGACAATTACGCGCTCCGTCACCGTTTATTATCCCATCATCCTTTCCCCTCCCGCCGAAGGAAAAATAAGAATTCGCAAATATAAAAAGAAGAACGTTATATATCGAAGCTGTCGAATTTTCTTCTTTAATGGATATATAATTTGCATTTAATTCGAAAAACTCGCAGTGAGGGAACATTGTATCTCGGGCGTCGTCGCTGCGAGATCTCGAAAACTCACACGCAGAGAGCGTCGTGACGGTGACTGATCGCGCACTCTCTCCCTACGTGAGATTTGTTACACTATTGGCAGTTTTATCAGCGGAAAGATCGTGAGTGACAAGTTGAAACTACAAATTTTTTCGTGTTTGTTGAGTTAATCTTGACAATTATCCTGGATTCGTTTCGGTACCAGTTTCCTATGAAAAACGTCGTTAAATTGAGTAACGGGAACGGGGAGGAGGAGGAGGAGATATCCTAACGTAGCGAGCGTTGCCAATGCTTCCTTAACTTGTCCCGGGCGCTCCCGGGATTGATGGAAGTAATTTGGTCGTTCGCGCGAGAAGACGCTCTTAAAACGCGCGGCCGCGATCCGCCGAAATTTACGACTCTCATTTCCTTAATTATACCTCGGCACAACTTATTTTTCTCGCGCGCGGCTCCCGCATTCTCATTTCGAAGAGGTCCGAAAGGTACGCTCGTGCCTTGGCCCTTTGCCGATGACGCGACCGGCAACCCTCTCCTCTTCCGAACGGCAACAAGCGGAAGCCGGGAACGGTGCGTTCCCGAATGAAGTAGTGCTCCGAGGAAATAGAATGTTTACTTGTAACTTTCTTCAACTCGAGTAGTAATTTATGATGTTGAAAACAAAGGAGCCGCGCGAGTCGCTCGTTATTGTTGGAGCGAGTTGATTAATTGGGCGCGTAAGTAAAATAGATCAAAAAATACAAACAGACAGACAGATAGAGAGAAAAATGAGAGACAGATATCACATAATGTGATAATTTTTATTTTTCCGAATTCACAAATTGTAATGCAACCCTTACTTTCCTCGCCTCTTTCTCTCTCTCTCTCTCTCTTGATTCTCCCTCTCTCTCAAGAGAGAGGCCTCTCGTCTCGCATCACACTGCGCTTGGAGCATATTGGTCCGTCTCGCGCTACGAGGAAGCTCCAGAACCGACTATCCGCCTGTAGTAGTCAATGGCGGAAGAGAAGACGGCAAGGTGGCGGGCTCCATTCAAATGAGATTCAACGCCAGAGAAGAATCGGAAGAGACGCCAGGTGAGAGCGAGCGAGAACGCCGGTGCGCGCCGGCCTCTCCTCGAGTGTTTTTCTATTCAGAGAAGACTCGCATAAAGTCCTATATACCGAGTTCTATCCTATCCTATCTCCCAGATCCCAGGAGTCTGGGAAGGATACGAGGTGAGAGAGGCGAGGGGAGCAGTTTCCCCATTCCGGAGGGCTGTTCATTGAAACGAATGGCCTTGTCCGCCTCTTCCCCTCGTCTCTCTTTTCTGTCTTCTTTCGTCTCGTTCCCGTTTTCACGGTCCTTCTCGTTTCTCTCTTTCTCTCTCTTTCTCTCTCTCTCTCTCACCTCTCTTTCTCTCTCCCGTCCCTTCGGTTCTTTCCTCTCCCTGCCACGTCTTATCCCTGACCCTCGAACACGGGAACTCTCCTCCCTTCTTTTCCGATCTACAGCCACGCTTCTTTCTTCGCTTCTTTCTCGAGTTACGCCTCTCGCGAATCCGCTAGGATTACTTATCCTCCGCCAAAGGACGCTCAAGGCTCAACCTAAAGCATCATTTGAATAAACGCGAAGTTACTGCGCGCCTGTTCCCGGCAGGCAAGAACGAACGAGAGCAAGATAGAGAGAGTGAGAGTGAGTAAGTGTGTGTGTGTCTTTCTAGCGCGCATTCCCGCAACTATATTAATGGCGTCGTGATACCTCCAGGCAAAAAGAGGGCTCCTCGCTCTCTATTACCCGCGGGATGAGATTCCTGTCAGCGAGGATGTCGCGTCTCCGGCAACGGGTCACGATACTCGTGCATCGTTTCGCGCTGTTATTATAGCAACGCGTCGAGGTGAAGAGAGAAAGAAAGAGAGAGAGAGAGAGAGAGAGAGAGAGAATTCTAATTTAGTTTACGATGATCGCGCGCAATGGAATTCTTGCTGCTCCTTGAAACATGATAGTCAACAATATTATCGTGGCGCTAGGACACCGCGACAAAGACATATTAAAAGCGGGAAGAGAAAAACGTTCTCAAAAAAAAAAAAAGAAAAAAACGGTATTAATTGCAGCTTGCGGACGAGAAAAGTTGAGGACGAAAGAAATTTATTAACGCGAGCACACATCTGATTAAAAATAAACTATTAAATACAAAAAAAAAAACAAAAAAACAAAAAAGAAGCAAAACCAATCGCGGCACGACAGCCGTATATTCAATAAAAGTGTAATTATTTATACGAGGACATCTTTTATGCATGCAAAATAATTTTCATTCATTATTTGGTTTTATCACATAAATAACATATTTATGTAATCAAAGCCTCGTTAGCGAGCCGGTCCAAGATGAATTCTTCATCGGCATCCATCAAATAATCCTTAAACTGCCATTAATACTTCCCACCCCAAAAATAGCGCGTGCAATTACCGATCAATACCATTATCAGTGTATTGTCAGAATGGCGAATTTCGCGTCCGGCCATTAGCAGTACTATTAATATCAAACATATTATTAACACATTGTTAACCGGGCGCGCTTTATGCACGAGACGGTTATATATACATATATATATATACACGTTTGACTATTATAAACGATATGCCTCTCTAAACACAAGCGAATTCATCGCTGCTCGACAAGAGATCTCGATACGTCTCTGATCGATGATAATTATGTTAATTATCATCAAAAAAAGAAAACAATATTTGTCACACATATAGCTGTCTCGATTGCCACACGATTCACAGGATTGGTTTCCATCAAATTCCGCGGTCGGACGGAATAACAAAATCATTTTACATATATCGCGGCGAGTCATGCATACAGAGTGCATAAATAAATAAACATTTCAGTGTTCGGTCATTGCATGAAAATTCCCCGGTCCGCTCGCGTGTCCCGCGGGAAGAGAGACAAGACGCCGAGTGGAACGCCGTGTCTTCCACTTCGAGTTGCTCTCGCGTGCCGGCGTCTATTTTGGCGAACGTGCAGCATCCCAAAAAGATCGTGCCGTCTATCCGTCGTGACTGTTTTCTTGCACCGTCGCAGCGACGAGCCATTAACGGCAACGTAAATGTACACTTGGGTCCGACTGGAATCGTGTCGCGTCGATCGGACGAGCCGCGAGGGAATCGGACATATATATGTATATAGCGCAATAGAGGAAACGAATTTCAAATTGTTGCGGACTTTTTTGGGTAGGAAGGGTAGCTGTTCTTATCCGGTTCTAGGTCATACACGACTAGCCGGACTCGTGCAGAATTGACGAGTCCGGCTCGTAAGATGATGTACACGAATATTTAAACGAAATATTTGACTACAAAAGAGAGAGAAAGAGAATAATATATGCAAATGTTTAATAATATGTAGCAAACTCTTTGTACAATTTACTTCTTTTATAAAGAGTTAACTTAAATTTTTAAAGTTATCGAAGCAACAAAATTCCAAGAATGCGAAACAGCATTTTTGAATTCTGGCGTGTGCAATGGAGCAAATAATATTTATTTCGAACGTTGACACTCGCGAATGCCAATCGCCGCAACCGAAGTAGCGGGTGCTGCGCGAAGAGGGTGGTAATAGACGAGAGGGTAGAGAAATCCCTATATTCGCCGCGGGGTGGCGGAAGGTAAGAGGGAACGACAGAAACCTAGAGCCTACCTGGCCGCGAGCCAACCCCACTTCCAGGACTCGCGATAGTGCCGGAGAGAGAGAGAGAGAGAGAGAGAGAGAGAGAGAGAGAGAGACTAACATAGTACAGTCGCCGGAGTGCATAGTAGGCGCACCGCCCTTCTTCCCTCCATTCAATCGCATGGGCGCCCGCATTGCAGCTATGGCCCACCATCCTAATGATAGCGACCACGCAGGTACGACTACTCTTGCCGCGCGCTCTCCCCTTCCTCCCCGTCCCTTTCTTCGAGAGGCGCCCTTTTCTTCCGACTCTTCTTCTCCCCTCGGACAAAATCCAACGCTTTATCGTTAGATTTTCTGCTGACACTCTGTCGCGAAGAGTGTCCCCCCCCGCTTTCGCGCTGACCGCGACTGATTTTTCTTGATGGTGCTCCTCCCGCGTTCTTGAGGAGACACTCCAAGCGCGCGCATCTCCTGATCTTTATGTCGTGTCACTTTAGCTTTGATCGCTTAGCGACAAGCTTGCGCGGCGATTACCTTAACAAATAGCACCCGCAGCATTCAGGATGAAATAGAGACGACGAGCGCGTCTTTCACAAAGGGAAATCTGGGTCTCAGATTTACGGTTAAAAAAGAGACATTATCTATATAGGTATCTCGCGTAGCAATGCGGATAAAATATCATTCGCCTCGTACACGAAATCTGCCGTGTTTTATTTATTAAAGCGCTTTATTGTATATCGGTGCGTGTTATACGGTCGGATCTACTTTATCTTCCAATCGCGAGATCTATGCAAATGTAAATGTGGAATGACCGGTCACGCGCGCGCGCAATATTGAAATAAACTACGCGACGTTTCCCTTTTATCGCACGAAACTTTTGCTCTCCATTCCCTTGCCGCCCCCTCCCTCCTTTGCGCGTACTCGACTTCAAGATCAATAATATCTGACCAGCGCCGAGAAGGTTAATTTCATTCGTAATAAGACGGATAAGCGATGGGATGACTCGGCGAGTCCCGGAGAATCAGCGGGGCTGAAGGAGTCTCGGGATTGCAGAAGGATGGGCGAGCCAACGGAGAAACGAGACGGGACTCCATTCTTGTTACTCCCGGAGACATCTTTAATTCATCGAATGCGGATTGCGGGCTGAATCCTTGATGAGCTTTATTCCACATCCGCGCGCTCCAACTATCGGACCCGATGAGAGATTCTCATACGATAATATCTACCTAAGCCACTAGTTCCACGTCTTCCTTACACCACATCCCCCTCCTCCGCTTCCTCCTTGTCCAACTTCCTTCCGGTCCGTCTCCTTTCCTCTTTTCTCTCACTCTCTCTCTCTCTCTCTCTCTCTCTCTGTCTCTCTCTTTCTTTTCGTGCTACCTGCATCCTCGCAACTGGCGCTGCCCACTTAAGAAGCTCTCGCACGCCGAGCTTTTTCGTTTTTAGCTCTGTCTCGTCCCGCGAATCTCCCATCCACTTCGGCTTTCGCTTCCGCGTCGCTCAACTCCTTCCAATCTCGGACCCTCAATCCTTCCTCGGGTTTCTCCCGGTAAATCGCGCGGAAAACTAGCCGGTGAAGATTTTCTCTTCTCAATTCCCTCCCTCCCTTCCCGCCACCTCACAAGACTCGATCGTCGTCGTCGTCGTCCCGTCTCGTTCCGTTCGTTTGTCTCCCAGCTGGCCGATATCACAAGTCGCATTCATTTCTTAAACTTCCATCGACGTCGATTTATCTTCCATCGGCGCGTTTCCGTGATTTACGTCGGAAATGATAGAGTATTAAAATTAAAAGTAAAATTAAAAAATAATACGAATATTTAGTCGATCAAATAAACAACGAACTTCGACCAATAATTGCTTTGTGTTTCCTGTTTCGTCGAGCTGTAAAAAATATGATACGTCAGACGTTGGGAAAGAAGAGAAAAAGCGAGTCGAGAAAGAAGACGGTCGCGATTGCAAAGAGAGTCTTCGTGCCAAGGCTGCGTTAATAATTCAAATCTCTCAGTACTCGAAAAATTGAATTTAATAATTCAGTCCAATAGGAAACCCCGGCCGGTTACAAACCGGCGAAACCCAATCAAAAATGCAATATCCAGCTCGATTTCTTAATCCGATTTCGGTGGCGCTTCTCGCTTTCAATCGACGATCCGCGCGCTCGCGCTCAACCCTTTCTTTTCCTCCACCGCGAGATACGTAGTTTTTTGTTTTGTTCGGTAAAGAAAACGCGCGCGAAAGTGCAATGTTGCGTTCGCGGAAAACGCAGAAACGCGATAAAGCGATATATAGCGATCGCTTGAAACATAGAACACGTGCTTTCAGAATCACACATTACTCGCAGAGAGAACGTGCGATCGTGAGAAATCGCGTTTAAGTTTTTTTTTAAGTTTTACGAGGCGTCGACTTCAGTCAGTCTCGGACCTCGCGTTCGCGAGCACGAGAAACGCGGGATAATCTAAAAAATAATTGAGAATCTAACCGCCATAGTTTTATAGTTTTTTAATTACGGAAAAATTATTTCTACATCACAGAAAGTTTGTTCTGTCGATCTTCTTGAACGGATTCTTCGGTGCGGTTCCGTTTGATGGAGCTGTTTGCTTGCGGAGTGGCGTAAATAAAACTTGGAACCGCTATAAATTCAAGCGGCATGCGCAAAATCGATACGAGCATTTTCCGAACTTGACTCGCGCGCCACTTCGCGAAGCTAAATGACTCTATGCGCTTTTATTTCTATATAGCAGTACCGCTCGTCGAAAAAGTTTGGCGCCAATCGACTTCTACACTTTCATCCGTCCGGTTTGAAGTAAGAAAATTGAGCTAAAAATACGAGGCAACGTTATTGCCTCGCGCTAAAACTTCGCGTATCTTCGACGAGAAGATAATTTATGAGTGGGAAAAATATACGCGCGCGCGCGCCGGTGTATAATTCACTTCGCTTGTATATACAAAGAAAATTCACTTGACACTCTGTCACGACAGAATGAGAGAAAGAGAAAGAGAGAGAAAATAACTTTATGGTCATTGCCGTATATACTCGCGCGTAATTCACCTGTCGACTGACAAATAATGGAAACTGCGCTTTTGAATTACAACTCAGACGCGCGATGCAATAGATCGCGATTTATTATCGAAGACGGGCGAGCAATTGCGATGTCATTGTTACGATACGACGTGGAAGAATAGAAAGAAGAAGAAAGATGAGCACTCGTGCGTAGATGTGCGAGTTAACCTCCGTTAACCCTGGTCTGTTGTGAATTCAATATATTGATGACGTCAAACTACATCAAATCGTGCAGATCACACACGAGAGTAACGTCTCTCCTCGGGCAAACCGTGTGAAAGTGTGTGCGCGGAGATATCACGAACCGACTGACTGAGTTTCAAATGTTGTATCTCTAAACACAATTGTTTGTACACAAAAAATGTTATCGAGTCGACAAAATTTTACGTTTACTTTTTTCTTCTCGATGATGAAAAACAAGTTGAGACAAATTGTGGAAGAGAAGAAAATTATTTCTCGTTTCTTTATCGCCCGTTTTAATTTATAGTTATCAATATTCAAGTTTAAGTGAGATTCTTGATTGCGTTTGCGTAACACGTAAATGTCGGGAAATTAATTAATTTTCTTCGTCCAGTTGAGATACGAAATCGAAAGACGCAAAACAGATTAGTCTCTCTCGCAAACGAGAGTTAATCGTTAGCGCTCCCGTCAGATTAATTGCATCCCCTCCGTTAGTTAGTTTCGAGGAATCTCAATGAGAGATAAAGGAATATCGCGCCGTGCTATCAATGCCAGAAAGTATTGGTAAGACGTCCAAACATAGATCGCTTATAATTAGTGACTAACGGCTCGGTCTAGCTGCGTCAGAAGCACGAAGGCCTCGCTCGTACTTTGGTCATAGATATATAAGACGAAATCATGCCAAGCGCACACTTGCGCAATAAATTTTCAGCTCTCGTATGATCTATTGCGATAGGTCGAGCCGCGCGCGCACACAATACCATCTTTCATCAATCTGTTACTCCTTTATTCCCGTCATATCGCGAAGCCGTTCGCAGATATTGTTTGGAAAGCAATTACAAAATCATCCGTCACCGAACTCCCACGTCCAGAAAATGTCACGATATACCCACACGCGCGCGCGCGCGCACAGAGATTATAAGATTCCTGATTATTTATTTCGGTCGTGTTTGGGTCGGATTCCGGGGAGCTAAACTTGGCGCGCGCGGCTTGGCCGCGTCCTGATGCAACCTGCTCCATTAGCCCCGATATCCCTTTTTAAAGATGAATGCTCAAAGGTATTACGCGAATTTAGCGTCGACGCTTAAACGTTATTGCAACACACGTGAAATCCGAGTACGACCGAGTTTTCAGATACGGAGAGAGTTTCTAGAAAAAAAAGAAGAGAGTGCCGCTAGAAAATATGTTAAAATTCAACAATTTGCATTTTCGTGCAATATACACGTCGATTTAAGGAGAAGACGGGAGAATTCAACTCCGCGGGAGCTCAGTGGCGGAGAACAGTTAAATGTTACGAGAACGGAACCATCTACCTATACATCTTCCCGTCTCTGCGTTTCTTCTTTAAACGTTATGTACTTCCGAGGCAGCTGCGCGACTCAACGGGGAGAAATTGTTAACGGAAAACGGCGAAAAGGGAGCCGGTTGTTACGTTCGCGTACATAAGGGGCTTTAATTCCCAACGTATATTTAAACTCCTTAAGCCGCTTGTTTTTCTTTATCGTGCGCCCATCGTCGTCGCCCGTCATCGTCGTGTTCCACCTCGCGTTCTATCTTCGTTTCATCTTTTTTTTTCTGCTTTTTTCTTCTTCCTGTTTGCTCACTTCGCGAGACAAACTCCCGGTTCGTACGGGAAAGCTTCCGTCCAATCGACGGAAATGAAACGTCGAGGCCGTGGAAGTTCCGGCATAAACGCCAGTGTCCGTCTCGCTCCCTCCTCGTTTCTACCCCCTTCCAAGAAGAAGAATCGGCGCGCCCCGAAGCGCTTCCACTTCCGCTATTTCGATTTACGGCCCGACGGGCCAAATACCGTGTCTGTTCAAGTGTGTTAAAAGAAAGGTGTTGTAACAAAACCGCGACGAGCGCGTGACTCTCGTTGATTATCGAAAAACAACCTTCCCGCTCGTGCGTCTTGTTCTCGCAAAATTCTCTTTAAACAACACACACGTGTATCTTTTAAATTTTATTTAAATATTAAATTGCAGCGAGGAAAATCTCTCGAGGAAAACTATTCGACGCGTAATATCGCGATAAAAAGGAGGAAGCGTTAGATATACCAGAAAGCCGGGGATTGGTCCGTTAGAGCGGCTAATTCGAGAGATTAATTCTTTCGTCGCGGTTGGCGCTACGAAGGCGAGGTCGCGGGCTCCACCGCAAGTTCGAAAGCTGCGGCCTCCGAATAATGCAACAATCGTGTTCCAGCGACCTGTATCTCGCGTCAGTGACCTAACCGCCACATCCGTCTCTTGTTATATACCGTCTGGAAACACGCAAATGCAGTCAGAACTGTGCATCCAGGATACCCACGTAAGCACCTCTTGTGTGTAGCTTTGAGCCAGCTTCGGTTCTATCTCAGTCTTTGCGTCGTCCTTTCCTTTTCCGCCTCGCGTGTACCAATAAAAGTCTCAACGCTTATCTTGTCTCTTACGAAAAAATTGTCTTCTGTTTTATTTTTGAATCGTTCGTAAAATTACTGACCGACATATTAAAGACGGAAATATTGCGGAAATCGTTTTTTTTTTTTTTTTTTTTTTTTTTTAACCTTTTTTGTTCCCAGAATACAATATGATTTTCAGATTATAATTTTTCTCATTTTAAAATAAAAAAAATTAGTCGTTCTTATAATTAGTCGTTCTTAATCGTTTCTCTTAAAGAAAAATGTCACTGTCACACTTTCCGACATGACGTGCAATCCCCAGCGGTATCAATGTGTCCATTTTCCGATCGGGTATGAAAATACCTTCCGAAGCCCGTTATTTTAGCCGTTGTTCTCCGGTTCTCCTGTGTCGTCGTTTCCCTTGCATAGCCACAAAGTCACGGTCCACCGCGGATCTAAGCTGGTCAGTGTTTGACCTCGTCCGGACTCGGGCGCAGGAAACACACGAAACGTTTTCTCGCGATCCAATCCTCAACCTTACTCCCCCTCGCCCTTCCTCCGCCTTCTCTCTCTCTCTCGCGCAATTTTCCGTACTTTTTTCTACCGACCGTGAAACCTCAAACGTACAAAGGCCGTAGTCGAGCGTAGAAGAAGCGAGGGCGGTTTCGACCTCGCTACGAGAACCGCAATCCTACGACTATCCCGCATTCAGCGTTGCCAACCTTCTTGAAAGCGGAGCTGCGGGCGTATAGCGAAGATAGATTTGCAATATATAAGATTTTGCTTTTTTTGCGTGCAGCGCAAAAAGAGACAAAAATAGATATAATATCGCAAAAACTCTGCAGTGAACAACACGCATATGTGCGACAAAATATATGTTATATCCCATCTCTTTATCTTGTTTTGTTTTTTTCTTGTCTATAAATTATCGACTGATTTGACGTTCATCCGATGAAAATTAAATTGAACGTCGGATCTCTTGATTAATATACGCGCGCTTTTTTTTCGCACATTTAAAAAACTTCTGCGTCGATAAACCGCAGTCAGATTGCATTCGCAGTCGTGAACCGCTGAAAAGTTTGTCTGTGCGGAACTTCCATCGCGCGTCACAGAAGCAGAAAAAAGCCCGCGGCGCTTGTCATTTTTGAGCTCTCGAAAGTCCGAGCTACTATCATTAATTGGCAGAATTTTTCGTTTAAATGCCGTAAATTATTCTCTTTATTTCTCAGACTCCAGTAATTAATCTTGGTAATTTTACGCGGTAACTTTCGGTTAATGCGAGAAGCAGAACGACGTTATGTTAACTTTGTATAAAATATCTAACATATATGAAAGTGGGGAAGGAGAGCGTTTGAACATTTGAATAGTGGATGCCACATTGTGAAAGTTTTTTATTATTAACATAAAGTGTCCATGTAACTGAGCTTTCAATTAAAAACTTCCGCTAAAGTTCACTTAAAATTAATTAGGAAAGTAGGTCGTGTTAGAGCGGAATGTGGAAAAGAGCAAGAAAAATATTATGTCTCCGAACTCTCGCGCGTTCGTAACGTTTTAATTACCCCACGAAGAGTTATATAGCGGCGCGGTTCGGTGTAACACTCGGCCTGCATTCGAGCAAATTTATCGAACGCCATTTTTAATCGGATCAAGCGCGCGCGCGCGCGCGCTATTTCCCATTTCAAACGTTTTGCCTCCCTTTCCATTCTTTTGGCCGACCTCGAGTAAAGAACAAAAGTCAAACCGGCCGGTTTGGTTTTCCCAACCCCACCTTGCTCGTTCTCCCTCCCCCATTGCGCAAACCCTCTCTTCCCGTTTCGCTTCTAACTCGATTCACCCTTTCTTTCGCGCGGCGCTCGTTGTCGCTAAATGTCACTCCGCGCGCCTCGCATTCGGATATTGTATCGGCCATTGTCGCGATATCGAACTCGACGATCCATACGATGTAAACGGTCCGATGAAAGAGAAGGAGGGAAGAGAAGAGAAATAAAATCGCGGCGACGAAGCGTGCCGCAAAAAATGCTCGCACAAACGCGAAATCGAACGCGCATCAACATGTTTCCACAATTTACTCTCTTTTTCTCTCTCTCTCTTTCTCTCTCTCTCGTTGCACAATATCAAGTCTCTGTAAATGTATCACTTTTTTTTACGAGGTGTATAATATTGTTATTGTCACAGAGAAGCTCACAGCGAGTTGATTTAAATTCGAATTATTTTTTAATAGGACAAATCATCAATCAATCAACAACGAGAACGTGTTGTTTCACATTTTGGAGTTCTGTTTCGTTCGATATGATGCCGTGGGAGGGGAATATCGCGCTACTGACGTAAACGCTCTCTCGTGTGACGTCAAATCGCCAGCCGGGAAGGAAATCCGGAAATTTTCATCTACGCGGCGGAAAACGACAGAGTCGTCGTTTCTCGCGTCGCGTCGCATGGCGCGTGAACTCGTGCGACGATTTTCCGCAACTTTCCAACTCCTTGCGCGGCTTGTCCGACAACACGCGCGCGCGGAAACAACCCGCAGTTGCAGCGCGGGAAATAGCGGCACGTGCCGAGAATACTTTGAGAGGAGAGAAAGCATATCTTAGCCTTCGTCGTCGTAAGAACCCGGCGCGGGATGAGTTCGAGAGAAATTTATAAAGGCCTACGTGCTCTCTGCGCGTTTCCCGTCCGTTCTCACGGACATAGTTCCGTCCGTGATACTTTACTGCGGTGTTTTGTTTCTCTCTGAGAGAAACGGAGGAGGGTGGAGTCTTAAAGCGCGTCGCGAGCAGTCGGTTTACAGGGTTCATAAGACGCGACGTGAATTCGTTGGCCATCTCTTGCGAGAGAGGGATAAAGAAAAAGAAAGCGAGCGAGAGAGAGAAAAAGAAAAGGTTGCATTGCATGAGCAAGATTCTCGCTCGCACTCGCAAGAGACACTCGTTTACGTCTCTCGTGAAAAACAGCGCGCCGCATTCCTCCGGAGGAGATGCGTATACAACTGCAATTTGGGGAAACGCCTCTTGTTCCAGTTTAGCAAAAAGCGTTTTCCTCGATTTTAAACTGCGAAAGGTGCTATTAATTTCAGCTGTGCAACAGTATCCGGGGTTACACGGCCATTACTATTAATCACGGCATTAAGTAAACTCATAACAAATTATTTTTTTTTCTCTCGTCCCGGTATAAAAAGCTCTTGCTTTGAGAAAAGCAAGCTTCCTTTGTAAATTTATTTAGGAACGATAGTTAAAAAAAAAAAAAATTGACGCGTACACACTATTAGCGTGAATTTACACGCGACAGAATCTAAGCCGTTAAATTTAGTTATCACAACGCTCTCTCTCTTTCCGCGACGCGAACGTAGCACCAGTTACGCACCTTTGGCGTTCTAATTAACAAACGAGAAGGCGTCTCATAAATCGCCGACGCTTCGTAAAGCGAAATAAAATTATGGCGACCGGTGGGCAAAAGTGAAAGACGCATTAATCGTCGCGGTGTATAACCGAGAGAGAGAGAGAAAGAGAGAGAGCAAAACGGATCAGCGCGCGCAGCGCGACGTCGGATGAGAGATCCTTCTTTTCTCTCGGCTGTCCCTCTTAAAGTCGATGGCATTCACAGCTCGTCCGAGGCGAACTTAATACGGGTTATAAATCTCCCGCTCTTTCTCATGTAAATACGAATCTAACCGAGAACCAGTACGAAACTCTTCCTCTCCTGTGCATTGACGCGCGCGCGCACACACACACACACACAACCGTCGAATATATCTTTCTTCCTGATTCCCGCTGTCTTGCTTCATCTTTCTTCTTCTTCTTCTTCTTCTTCTTCTTCTGTCTCATTCGCCGCGTTCACAATCACGCAATTTAACCAAGCATTAAAATGATCCGCAATTCCCCGATCTATTTAACTGTTCTCGCTCACGGCTATTACACGGAATACTTGCGCGCTCTTGCTCGTCCGCCTGTAGCGTCCGCAACGCGCGCTGTGCGTACCTATTTCCCTTTTATTTCATCCGCTATACGGCAAGTCAGATAAAACCGAAACAAAAACGAAAAAAAAAACAAATCGCGAGCAAAACCACACCTACCTATAGAAGTGAGACGGTAATCACCGTAAAACGCAAAAAAAAAAAAAAGAAGTAAAACTGCATCTGGAAATCTCTAGCCGAGTGTTCATACAGGTGTGTTTGTTTGTTTGTTTGTTTTTTTTTTAAAGCTGTTAAAAACAACTTAAAAACCGATAAAAAAAAAAAAAAAATTCGATCCACCTATTCGCTCTCGATCAATTTCCGAGAAACAACGCGTATCGATACGCGTATGTGTATTTACATATATCCGTCTCCGTATTTCATCCGCGAATCGGAGGGAGGGATATATTTACGTATAACATTGACACGAAGAGAGACATTACACGCGGATATGTGTATACACACACACACACACACACACACACACATATAGATGTGGAAATCGTAACGCGAGTATCATGAATTAATACACTAATCCGAGAGTAGATCGCGCGATTTTCCCGTTATCGCAATGTGACCAGCGTGGAAGTACGCGACGCGCGATATCGAGTTCTCTCGCTGCAAAATATATATAACACCGACGCAGTCCATTAACATTCACGCGTTATTAAGAGCATCGTATCATATGGACACAGTGTGCGCTGCAATCCGGTAATTCCTCCGCGCGCGTAGATTTATTACATGTATAAACCTCGAAGTGTAATCAGAGAATAATTCAATGACGCCCGATAAGAGAGAGAGAGAGAGAGAGAGAGAGAAAGCGAGCGACAAAACAAAGTTTTTCTTTTACGTATTTTCTTTACGCAGAACGTGTCAGGGTTTACGTCGGCTTTTCCATGCCAAGTGGTACCATAAATACGCATTGCTCTCGGTGTCGCTTCTCCTCCCTTATCCCGCAACCCTTTCCGTGTGGCGAAACATTTTTCCGCGATATTTCGCGGGCAAATTCTCACGAGAGAGCGCGTGCAACGGATATAGAACTAAAATTCGAAGCCACCCGTCATTCTGATCGCCGTCTACGTGCCACGATCGTCAATGCCCGCAAAAAGTTGTCGTCGTCGTCGTCGTCGTCGTCGACTCGCGCCGAATATCATACAGCGCGCGACGACGTCAGATTAGTATAAATCTCCCGCACAGCCGCAAATAACGTCGAAATACCGCTTGAAAAAAAAAAAAAAAAAATCAGCGCGATACGAGAAAACTGCCATTTTTCTGCTTTTTCGCGAAATATCAAGCTTTCAAAGATTTCTAGAAATCGGAACGCGAAAGAAATTGCCCTGAGATGGCTACTTTTTCTTTTTGCAATCTGTTTCTCTATTTTCGATATAAATAACGACAGGTAGTAGAAAGTTTTCTTGTACATTATATATATAGACAGTAGTAGTTGCTTTTAAAAATAATTAAAAAAAAAAAAAAATGAAGACAACTTCCTACATCTAGCAGCTACGATGAAGAATCTCGCGTAGCTGGCACGACGTGCCAGGAAACGACGCGCTCGTGTAATGA
This sequence comes from Pseudomyrmex flavicornis, assembly GCA_014825475.1. Lineage (NCBI taxonomy): Eukaryota > Metazoa > Arthropoda > Insecta > Hymenoptera > Formicidae > Pseudomyrmex > Pseudomyrmex flavicornis. The sequence goes on along the minus strand of QVNW01000171.1, from coordinate 35,169 downwards.
GCTACGGATCTGCAGCATGTTGAACGTCATAATTAGAAATCGCAGCGTCGCGCGAATATTAACGACGCAGCCTACATTTTAACGGGTGGCCTTTCCTGAAAAATGGGAAGTAATATCTCACAACCGGCCGGAATACACAAGCAGGGCTAGGTGGCGATTCGCGCGCGACACGTGACTCCAACAAACGAGAGATAATGTTTCCCAAAGGCGAAATTTGGATGATTGTAATAACAGTTGAAAAAAATTAAATTGCACGATATATACAAAGAGAGACAATAACGCGTTATTGGAGGAACGTAATTAAACAAGCTCTCACGAACGGACTTGACGTTTCATCGAGAAAATATTGTATTTTCCTGTGAATTTCTTGGAAATCAGATCGGTGCGAAAAAAAAGTGCGCGCGCGGATGCTTCGCATAAATTTTACGTAAATGCGATCGAAATAGTAACCGGACGGTTTAATCATAGACATGACCTAGTCGAGACGAGACGCTTTATTTCCGGCCGATCGACGGACGCGGATCATTAAGATCTCGGGCGCACATTGTGGATGCTGAAGTTTCTAATTATGACGGCCAGCTGGTTAGACACTCGCGTCGTTGCATATCCGAATTTCCCGGTATCTGCCCGTTCGGTCACGCCCCATGTGAAACTTCACGTTTCCTCGTCCTGTCAAATGCGTCTCATAAACGCGGGGCGGATGAGAGAAGTTCGCTTTTCGAGAACACGTTCCGAGGAAAACGTGAGCGGTTAGTTAAATTGCGGTTCGGAGAGTCGTTATAGAATTAGACTCCGCGAACGGATCTTCTTGCGGACGGAGAGATCCGCAAGAGATTCATTGTTTTCCGAAAAAAGAAATCTTTCTCTCGCGATAGAAAATCGCGGGCGGTGAAAAAATCGTGTCTTTCAAAATGTGGCAAAACCGAATCTCCGTCACGCACACAGGAGCGTGAATATCGCGACTAAACAACATATGCGCAGCCTGGGGATTTCCTATAAACTCACCATACTCGGCGCAACGAGATACAGCGAGGTTAACGCAGCGCTTTTTGCGCTTGCAATATTCGCGCTTAGCGGAGCGTATCTACGGCTACTTGTTGACCGTGTTCCTGGGGCAGGATATACCCGTCCTTTTCTCCCCCTTTCTTCCTCACCTCACCCCCTTCGGTTCCCCAACAACACTGCCGTCCGGCAGTGAATTATCGTCGGGCTGTACCGGAGGTCCCCCGCTATCTCGCGCGCGAATCTGCGAAATTTATTGCCCGTAACCGCGAATGATACGTAATTATGCCTCTTTACGTACCTACCCACGTCCAGCTCCCGCGATCGCGACAAAATTACTGGTGAAGTCTCCCTTTGTGCGTGCCTGTCCCGTTGTTGTGTTTTCCCTTCCCGCCCGCTCAACACGCCTGCGCCAAACCTCTGCCTCACATCTTTACTGCCGAGAGATATTTATCTTTTTATTTCCCCGAACTCTTGTATATGCGCGAATTCGCTTTCCGATGATACCGCGAAATTTCATCCTTTCGCGATTTCAGATTACGTCGCAGATTTATTTCGTCGGTCGGAATTTATCGGCGACTTTGAAGAAGGTGACGACGGTTTTGGAAATTACAACAGCGATCGAAAATAATACGCGTGATTCCACGAGTAACACACAGATCTTTTTGATGTAAATTTCGATTAGAGAGAGTCTCCGGTTATTTAATTCAAAATCGAGTCGGAAAACACACATTTTGCGCATCTCGACCGAAGTTCATAATCACCTCGAGAGAAACTCAAGAGAGACATTACGTTAATCGATATCGTTTAAAGTATATCACCACCGAATCGCACTCGTGGGATCCGTGAAGAGCGCGAATTCGGCGCCTCTCTTATAAATTTATGCGAACCGGCCGTATGGAGGCGAGTCTCTCCGCATCCGGCCGGTAATTCCGGGCGGCGATTTTAAGAACGCTTCGAAGCTTTCCCCCCCCCTCCCAAGTTCAGCCGGGATTAAATCGACGCGGGGACGTTCATTGTACGTTCCTTATCGCGCCAGGACCAGGCAGAGCGCGAGTGGAACTCGCTCGACTAAAGTGCAATAAAACCAATTAGGCGCGGCGCGAGAAACGGGGAAACCGTCTCTCTTTCTTCCCCTTCTTCGGAGTGTGTGAAAGAAGTCCGGGAAGACATGAGCGTGGGTATAAGAAAGTCGTTTGCCACTGGCGAGACGCCAAATCAATTTAAAAGTTCATGCTCGTATTCCGCCGGTTGAAGCGCCCGGCTAAAGATGCGCGCGCGTACAAAGAGTTCTGTTCTGTAAGAAAGAGAAGTTTTTTCAAAAACGTGCACTTGTGCGTATCAGACGTGTACGTGTGTAAATTAATGAGGTAAAATTTAATTTATACAAGAAAGTTTTAACACTTTACTGGAATCGGCAATTAGAAACAAAAAGAAGAGATATGCGATATATATCGATATGCGATATATATCGATATGCGATATATATATCGATATGCGATATTATGATGTTTGCATAGACAAATCTACATCGCTTGTCAAAATTCGACTCTCTCTCTCTCTCTCTTTCCTTCGAAAAGGATTATAGATCCAGATTTTTTCCGCACAATACACTCTTCTCATATCACCTTTCTCGCGCGCGTGTGTGTATATTCGCACCTCCGGTATAGACTCCCGTGATTCATCGGCGAGTCGTTATCGCCGATGAAGCGGTGTAATGACAAGCGGAAAGAGCCGAGTGCCAGAAACGATAGGCGCAGGTACCAGCGCGCGGAGGAGGTACGGCCCGGGAACAATTAAACTCACTTCATAATTTCTCAGTGGCGGGTGCTCGAGCTTAATGAGAAATGCGCGTTCACCGTGAAATGGATCGATCGTGTTCGCGAAACTCGTTCGCCCGGCGAGACGAAAACGCCCCGGCGGCGGCGGCGGCGGCGGCGGCGGCTTGCGTGTGAAACGAAGGTGAAAGAGATAGATCGCCGGGGATAGTCTTTCTCCTCCCAGATCCGGGAGAAGAGACAAGTCTCGTATACCAGGTGATCGCCGACTGTCAAAAGTTGCTGGTGCGGCTTCGCAACCGGCCGGGCGAGCAGCATCGAACCGCGCTCCCGATCGGAAAACTTTCGTTCCGTGCTGGGCGAAACAATTTCGCCGTCCGACATTGTCGGACTAAATAGCCAACTTGTTTTCGTCTTTTAATGAGAAAACGCGTCGGATAGTTGGAAACGCAACGTCATGCTCGCGATCCTCTCCCATTAATTTTGCCAAACGAGTTGTCGAGATCGAAACAGGGCGATCGGCATTTGACATGATACCAATGTGGAGGAGAAGAGTAATTAGCATAAATTGAAAAGAGTGAACTCGAACTCGTTGAAATGCGCGGAGAAAAGAAGGGGATCTGTTACAAAACCCAGTTTTTTTTTTTTTTTTTTTTAATAAGAAGTTTTCTTCGGAAAGAAACAAATCTTCACAGACAATTTTGTTGAATAAAACTAGCTAATGATAAAATATACGTGGGTTTTGCGATCGCGAATGATCATTGTTAGGTGATCAATATGGAATCGATGGTAAAAAGAGCTCGTTGAACGAAAAGTTCAAGAAATTAGCATCAATAGAAACGTCCCTTCCCACGCGCGTTCAGACGCTAATGACGAATAATTCTCTCGATTCTTCTCCGCGAGCGAGACGAGATAAAAGCTTCGTTAACCGATGTTCGAGGCTCAATCGCACTCCCGAACTTCCTCCCGTGGAGATAGGACTTTGCCAACATGCCGACGAGAGTTCCGCGTCATCGATCGTCACGAAAGCAGCAAAGTTTCGAGCATCAAGTTTTAAGTAGCCGCGCCGGCTAGTAGTAGGCGGCAATCGCGCCACATCTTCGAGGAAAGAGGAATCGCGGAGGAGAGTTGCAGAGTGGCCATTGTTCTTGGAGGTAATTTACATGGCCATTTTTTTTTTCTTTTGGGCTCGGCTACCGCGAGCTCAGGCAAGCGGGAGCAGGAGAGAAGGCATGCGACGACGAAAGAGAATTGAAAGAGAGACAAAGAAATTGAAGAAGAAACAAAGTAAAACGGAGACAAGTGCGGAGAGAAAAGAACAGAGAGAAGCAAGCGGAGTGAGATGGACGTACTGAGATGGAAGAAGAGAGATCGCCGAAGGGAGTGAAGTTAGAACAACAAGTCCGCTGTCTGCCAGCGAACCAACAGACCAGCCAACCGGATAGCCTCCTTGCCACCTAGCTGATTCGCTAACCATGCAGCTTGCGCGAGACTAAGTTTACCTTGCAAAACTTTCGCGTGTCGCGAGGAGGACCTTGTTTCCTCGAGAAATTCGAATTCGACGTTCCGTCATGACGCCACTGCTCTATGCTTCACGAATGCTGAACACGATATACAACGTGCCACTTGTCACTTACGTTGTGTAGTTGAAGAGGGAGGAAAAAAAAACAAAGTAAAGTCAAGAAAAAATGTTTCGCAAATTCAATAACTTTCGCAAACACGACAAAAAAATGAGGGGAATATTTCTATTACATTAAAGCAAACGTATGTGACACACGCGTGCAAATGGAAATTGAGATAAAACATGCGGTGTAAATAAAGAAGACGTAATTTTAATCGCGATTAAAGAGCACGGCGGCACGAGAAAGTGCCGCCGGATTTTTTAAAAGCGAAATCTCAGACGCATTCTCAATAGAAATACGATAAGGAACGACTATCACGAAAGATCTCGTTTCCATTGGCGCGCGGCGAAACGTTGATAGCATCGGCTATACATGTAAGTTCCGGCCAAGACTGAGGCGCCCACCCACCGGATCGACGCATGCATCGGGGTGTTGTTGAAGCTCAAAGTGCATAGGAGCGTTAAAGCCACGCAAGCAACACGGTAATAAAGTTTATTGCGAGAATGCATTAGATCGAATACGTTACACACATCCAGCGCGGAGAGCGGGGGGATGAGGAGCGAATACTCAGGGCCCAATAAACTCAACCAGGTGTGTACCTCCTCCTCGGAAGTTAACGCGCAATCCCGCGCTTCTCTCAGGGTCTAAACACACACGCCAAGCCGCGTGTCTCGCAGCAATCTCATCCGTTCTTTACATCCCGTCCCGCTTTCGCCTTGTTTCGCAGACTCTTCTTCGCGAAATCTTTGCGCTCTTATCTCTCGAGAAGGACCTAGTTTTCCGTGCGACAAACAATTGCGCGAGTAAGTTACATTCACGCGAAATCTAAAGTAAAAATTGTAAAAGAAAAAAAAAAAAAAGAAAAAACCTCTTGCGTACATCAGTGAGAGCGCGATCACACACACACACAACGGTAACAAACATTACGCTCCGGACGCAACGCCAGCCAGTCTGGAAAATTCGAGGGAAGAACAGATTTCCTTGACAAATCACCGCGAGTTTCGAGCCGGATAAGAGCGGCGTCTATCTCCAAATATAGCGATAACTTCGGAAGGAAGGTACAACCTCTTTTTGGCGGATCGGTGGCGCGACGGAGGCGAACATACATGTGTGTGTGTACACACACACACACACACACACCGAGAGAAGGCGCGCGGGATTTCCGCGACACACGAGAATTCGAAAGGCGGAATTCGCCGCGCGCGAGGTGGCGGAGTTCCTCGCGAAGGAGAACGGCGGCGGCGGTGGAAAAAGGAATGGGAATGGCGGATACGTGTGAGAAGCACGGGAGCGCGTTCGGGTGGCGTCGAGGTAGATGTAGTTAGGTACTATGTCGAGGCATAATAGAATAGATAGCGGATAGGCCGGGGCCCGCTGGTGCTTCGGGAATACTTTACCGAGCGTATAAACGCTATTTATGGCTGCATAAACCAGCGATAGGGGATATATAATACAGTCACACACCTACGTTCCAACCTTCTCCACCTCTTCTTTCCCCTCTCTCTCTCTCCATCTCTCTCTCTCTTTCTCTTTCTTTCGTTCTTGTCCTTCGTAGTGCGCGGCGTATCTACGTGTATCTACGAAGAACGATCGACAACATTCCCTCTTCCCTCCCCAACCCCGTCGGCCCTGCATTGATTTGCATGAGATTTCGACCTGAGTTCCTTCTTATAAATCTACCTTCCCCATCCACGCCGACCGCGCCGAAAGGAAAGGTATTGACTCTCTCCCTTCGGCCTCTCCTCCCTTCTCCTCTTCTTCCCTTTCCGCCGCGAAGACGATGCATGCAGAAAATTCGCGTGCCGAGAGGAAATTCGCGCAGTTCTTCGGGGTCTGAATTGAGAAATGATCGAGCGATTTTTCGCGCCGCAAAGGAAAGCAATTAGTTAGGAATATAAACGACTCGAATATTTTATTCCTTCAAAGATAAGAAAAAAAAAAGAGAACCGCGCAAGAAACTTTCGGGGGAGAGAGAAAGAGAGAGAGCCGAATATAGAACCAATAGAACTTGAAATTTGTGGGACGTAAAACCTGCGAGAGAGAGTTCGAATTTGTGAAACATAAAGTTTGAATGCAAAATTTATAAGACCATAGAACTTGCAAACTTAGTAGGCTCAATAGAATCTAAACTTTGTGTGCGAGGAATCGCAAAGCGGGGGAGAGAGAGAGAGAGAGAGAGACGTTGGAGAGATGGGGCGATTATTCAAAATCACGATTCAGTGTCGATTTAGCGCCATTATAATACCTAATTAGCCACTTGCGATACGGGGAAAGGGGAAAGCGCGCTGATCGGCTATTCGGGAGACTCGAGCTCTCCAACTTGGCAAACTTGCTCGCAACTGCCAACGCTTTGGCGAATTAATTATTTCGCGTCACGCCTTGCTACGATGTTTATAAAGCGTTCGACGCCATCTTGCGCCTGAGTAACCCTTCGCTCTTAAATATGCGATTACGCAACCCACGGGGTGAGTCGCTTGTCTTCATCGCGATTCTATCGTCTGTCGCGTTGATTTATCATGAAAGCTTCGATTAATATTGACCGGCTCGAACGACTGAAGGAATTTCGAACATCCTGAACTTACGCACTCACGCGCCCCTATCCTCGTGGATTTCGCCTTCCCTACGCTTACCTGAAACAGAAATTGTTAAACATTTAATTACAGAACAGAGAGTTTACATAAAGAGAAGGAAAATAATTTCATATAATCGCGGCGTTAAAATAAAAAAAAGAATTGTGAGATTATTTCGTTTTACACGCAATATCGCGCGATACACGATCTTTCTCTTTACGGATTTATCGCGAAATTCTACATCATTTTACGGGTAAACAAATGAATCTACTTTCCCGTTGGAGATTCTCTTGGAAACTGCGGTATGACAAAGTCGCGGCCATTGTTCGTTCACACTGTGCCAGCGAGATAAAAGGAACGGCAAAGTATAGTCGCCGGAATATCTTTTAATTACGTCGCCGCCATCGCGAGAGATCTCGCGGAAATATGCAACGGTGGACGTTTTAATCTCGCGGTCACTTAAAAACTCCTCGCATAGATCCCGGCCGCTATCTCGACGAGCGGATCGGAGACGCGTTTGGAAGCGGAATAAAACCGCCCCTGCGAAATTTAATAAGTTCCTTCGGCGAGGGTCGCAAGTTCTTTGCGAGAGCGACGGGTCTTGAGAGAGAATGAGAGAGAAAAAGGAAGAGAGAGAGAGAGAAAGAGTCGAGAAATCGGTAAATTTAAGGGCGACCCTTATGTTTGCGTTAGAATGCAATTCACCGCAGGGGTTGTAGTTGGTCGTAGCAACTGATAAATCTCAGGAATCGCTACTTGCCGCGCAAACGGTCGCGTTACTATTTTAACAACTAAGATCGAGTGTAACATAAATGTTTAGTTGTATGTAGATGTGAACACAAAGAAGAAAAAGAAAAAGAAGAAGAAGCTGTTTTCTCCCTCGTACGAAAAATGTGCAGTTAGATAATAATTAAGATAGTTTTCGGAACTTCACTCGTTTTTTAATAACGTGAAGATCAAAAGCGACGTCTGGGGAACAAAGTATGCTTTTTTTTTTTTTTTTAATCATCCTCCCGCCTTTGAGCGGTGTAAGACGAATACTTTTATAGATTTATTTGTCCCCCATCATACGCGAAACTTCCGCAAAATTGCACTTTTCAAATTCTTTAAAATTGCTTAAACTTCGTGGATATTTCGACCGAGGATCCCTCGCGGGATAAGAAATTATAGATATATAAAACTCTTCTTGTATTGCATAAGGAGCAAAATATAATATAAAAATCACTCTCTTCTTCTGTATAACGGCCGCGTATTGCGTTCAATCGCTTCTCGGAATTCTTTCCTTAAGCCGCAGCGATCGTTCCATTATGGGAATCCGCTTTTAAAACAATTGTCGGCGCAATGAATGTCAGGGAAAGGAGCGAGAAGTAACTTTGAATTTCGGTATCGTCGTGCGAAATAATCGCGCGGTGTAAATTCTGAAGCGGGACAAAACGCGGTTGGCCATTTCGCGAAAGCGGAACCTAATCCCGCGAAGATACGTGACCGGAATTGCTCTTTGACCTTCCCGGCTGGTAGTCCAAACGGACTAGCAGCTTAGCGTTTTCTCCTCCTCTTCCGACCGTTTTGTCTTCTCTATTTACACGAAACGTTCGAAATACTTTTCCGTCGCGCCGGACCAAACGAGCAATAAGAGCATTATTATCACACATTTTTGTAATTATTTTTTTTGTCAAAAAAATCCTATAGCAATACCACTAAAATTATCTTAATGATGATTATCTTGAGTGATACACGTTTCAAGCAGAGGAGTTTAATCGAATTTGCAATAATAACGTGGGATATTCTTTCATTATATATTTATTGTTTTTATTGTTTTTATTTTTAATCGCTCGAATACCTGTGCAATAGAATATTTAGTCGTATAAGAAAGAGAGAAGAAAAATCTCCAACTTTTTAAAGATTTATTTCTCTTTTCTCTCTCTCTCTCTCTCTCTCATTTTTATTTCAATATAAAATCTTTTCTATAAAAGTTTAATATATAATTTGCATTCGGTTCATAACTTCGAAACTTTTTAATTTGCGCGTTGATATTCGTTTTTTTTTTTTCATCAATTAAAGATTTTCCATTGGAATTCTTTTCCTCTTTCCCTTCCATTCTTTCCGGCGTAAGAAGACAGATGTCCCAGTTGCCCAGTTCGAAAGTAATATCTTGATTTGAAAAATACACGACGGGCCAAAACTGTCCTCTCATATCCCGACTCCCGTGTAATTCACTTCCGTTTTTCGGAAAACTTAAAAGAAAGAAAACTTGAAAACACAAAAGGTGCGCGACGTTCGCGTCATCCAAAATAATTCGAGAGCGGAACTCAACGCGCTTAAATTTGGATGACGTCCAACGATGTTATCGAAACTGACGGCACTGTGGTGAATTAAATTTATTTTCCACACGGGATACACACACACACACACAATATATTTGTAACGCGTGGTCATCTCATAAGGGGAAGTTGCTAATGAGAATATCGTAAACACGTTCATCGCGGCAAAAATAATTAATCTAAAGTTAGGATCGTTATATTATTCATAGTTCTCGCTTTATCACTTCCGTTCTTTTCCGATTACATATCTCGTGCACGTTAAATGTAAATGTCATACGACGTGTGTTCTCAATTTATTCTTGTTCAGCAAGAAAAACGGACAATAATCAATAAAACACCAATAAACATTCACACAGCCGTCCAAGTGTGTGCATGTGTGTACGTGTATGTGCGCGCGCACGTAATATTCGCGAGCTCATGAAGCTTCGTCCGCTCTTCTGTCCTCCTCCGTCCGCTGATAAATGTATTTTAAATGGGCGTTCAAGTTCCATTAACGTTAAACGTGGGCTCCGCGCTGTGCGCACCAAAGTCAAGCGGACTAGAGAGATACTTTCGAGAAATCTTACGATAGCTGCGCAAATCCGGCATAATTCGCTGCTCAGGCGTTAATGGCGTTAGACCTGTCGGGGCGTTAAGAGCCGCTCTCTGCCCTCGTCGCTTAACTTCTCTCAACAGCTATTCCCATTCATGCCAGTTCCATTAACTTACTATCGGAGGAACGTCGTCTCAAAAATACGAGAATCGCATCTTCATTTTTCCCGCCGGCGCGTCATTTTTATAAATTCTCCCATTCACACACACACACACGCACGGAGTAATTTTTTCCGTTGAGAGATGAACGCGCGCGCACACGTTTTTTTCGAAACACAATTTTCAGAGCACATTAAAGACATTTTTTAACTTGATCTTATGAAACTACGCCAACTTTTTATTCCAATCTATTGCAAAATTTCTGCACAATCTGTTACCGCTTATCTCTAAAACGTGTGTATCTCAGAACAATAAATTGTTGTGAAAAAAGAGACAAAATTATATTTCAAGAGAAAAAAAAAAGAGAGAGAGAGAGCACGCAATATTGCGGAATCGCTGATAGAATTTCGGCATTCCTCGTGCGGCGCGACTTAATGTTGCGGAGAATATATCCGCAATAATATAACGCGCATTAATCTCGGTATCTCTCAGAAGACCCGCCAACGGCGGCGGCGAGTGAAGTAAAAGTGGGTAATCTATGGTGAATCTCCGGTGGAACGTTTCGAGTATTAATTTTCGGTATGTTCCGACATTACGTTTCCCTCTTTCTCGTCTGGATATATACTTCTCCTCACGGCGAGAGGTCGTCGTTCTTGGCTCCGGACCAATCGTCACGTCGTTGCTACCCGAATCGCGATAAGATTTCTGGCGATGAACGTGCACCGAAACGTCGCCTGGAGTTATTCTGGATCGTCATACCCCCCCTCCCCTCTCTTTTCCGCGCTTCCGGGTGATGTCGGTAGACATATTACACCTGTCAGTGCGCAATCGTTCCTTCCCCATTGAACTTCCCGTTACGACGACACTCGAAGAAGATGCTCGCTGCGTGTAGTTTTAAAACTAAATATTCTTTCGGGGGGAGAACAACCGAAAAAATTTATAAACTTGAAAGGCACCGTGAAAATATTCCGTTGAACGCGAGGGAAGTTTTCTACCGGAGTGTATATCGATACGAAATATTCTCTTTGACATATTAAACAGCTCGAGAAATAAGAAAACCAGAGAAACTGAGGAATTCGACAAACATCACAGTTGAAACACGATAGACAATTAATATAATCGTTTTAGGATTTGCACTCGGGTCGAATATTATATCGGACTAGAAAATTCTGACGGCGCATTTGGCAAAATTCCACGTTGTCCCCGTCTCGCTTCCCCGCGCGCGCGCGAATACACAAAAGTAAAAATAATTCGTTACTCTCATCGCGACGCATCCTATGCCTTGTTCTTCCTATTCGCTCTCTCGTGCCATTTCCTTCCTCGGCGCGGTCTCTTAGAGAGCCGGGCGAGCGCTCTAACTTAGCACTCTGATAAGTGCGCGACTTAATTGCAAGGAACCTGGTGCAACGCTTGAACTCGGTTTCACTTAATACGCGAATTCCAACGTGATTTATTGATGACCCTCGCGCTATGAGTATTCCGGAAGCGCCGTGAGAGAAGATGGTTTATCACATTGCGCCTCTCTTCTCTCCCCCGCTTATCTCTCGCTCTCAAAGTAACGCTCCCTTCGGAATGAGTTGAGCACGAATAACAAATCTTATTTAACCCAACCGCAAATAAATTCGATCTACAGAGAGAAAGAGAGAGAGAGAGACATCTAGTTTTGCAAAGATCTCTTCATTTGAGTGTGCAGTAAAATCGTAAAGAACTTTTAACTCCGCGCTTTGCTCGCACACATTTTTGTTTCTCCTTCCAATTTACGAAACTTATTTCGTTATGTTTTTGCAGTTTTGCGTTTCACTTTTTTTCCAACTTTTAACAACGAAAATCTTGCGGGGAAACAACCTTCTTTCTCTCCCTCTCTCGCGCGCGCGCGCATGCTCGCTCTTTCTTCTCTCGCGGAGAAAAGCGTTTTCTTAGTCCCGGAAAAATACTATTATCCAACTATAGTTCGGAGAATAACAATGAATTTCAATTAATGGCGGAGAAACTCGCGCTAATCCTCGAACAATCGCTCCTCGGGCGCCGATCGCTCCGCGAGAGTGCGATATCGCACAGATCCTCTCTTTCCTCCTCCCGACGGGTGTTCGTGCTAATTAAATTCCCGTAATATCATATCTGCCTTCCGCACACATGGCTCGCGCGCGCGTGTTTGAAACTTCGATTCGCGAAAATATCGGGAGAAGCGAGACTCCCCAGACCGACCGAAAGGTTGCGTATTCGCGACGGAAGTGTGTGTCCGCCCCGAAAGTACTCAATCGAATGGCGGGCGAAACGTATTGCCAATTTCGGACGAGCTTGTAGACAGTGTCGGCCGCGGCAGATCTACGACGTGTAATTCGCCGGAAATTCGGCGGTACCATCTGCACAAGCTGAATGGAAATCGCGGATCCGCTTCTCTCTCTCTCTCTCGCTCTCCCCTCTTGTACAAGTTCTCAGCTATTTCGCGGGGCCTCTGACGGCCGCGTCGTTAAAGAATGTCACCGGAACGACAATAACTACATCGAGATCGGGATGATCTAGTGCGACGTAGCTTCGCGTTTTCGTTGCGCGTACGTGCGTTCACACATGGGACTCCTCCATTGTGCATTTGTTCGCATGTGAATCGAATAGTTCGCACCGGGAAAAAATGCGAGTGGAAAATGAGATTCGAGAAATGATAAAAATTGAATGAAGCTTTTCTTCGTGAATGAAAGGGTTTGCAAAACCGAACAAAAGTGTGTGTGTTTTTTTTTTGTTTTTTCGGAGATTCGACCGCGGTATATTTCGGACGACGATTCTTCTCGTCACCTCGGTCGTTCCTCCATCCAACGAAGAGGTCGTCGTTGACCTCGGTAGCTTTTGCGGGACGCGTCTATTCTCCGGTACATCATTCTCTCTCTCGGGGTTATAAATACGCGTTCGAACCGGCAACGAGCTCGCCGCGGATCAACGGCGGAAATAGACAAAGTACACGGGAGGAGGCAGCGGAGATATAGAGAAAGAAGCGGGAAAAGGAGAATGAAAGGGTTGCACCTGACGGTGTCGCTCATCTCCATTGAGATCCTCGGAACAGCTGCAACGGTCAATGGAGTTGATCGCGCCGCGCGGATCGACCAATTGTGCAAAGTATGTGCTTAAAATTAGCGACGAACACGACGCGCGCGGATCGTAAGAAAGAGTACACGGTTCTCGCGAAAGAGGAGAAGGGTGCAAGAGAGAGAGAGAGAGAAAGAGAGGTCCTTCTCGTGTCGAGACGAAAGAGAAGGACAGAATCGGGAGCGGGTTTCTCTGCAAAATTGATCGGCCGGAATTGCAGCGGCGGCCAACTGCAGTCCGCGAACTCGCCTAACGACAGCCCCGGTATCGTAACTCCTCGCCCGGAATGGGGATTACCGCACCGCGCCGAATCACGCGAGTCGACCTCTCCTCCCCTTTCCCTCCATCGCTTCGGAATAACGCCGGTAATACATATTAAGCACCCAAATAAATCAATAACGAGGCGAGTTTATCGAGATGTTTGCCTCCCTCCTCTCCCGCTTCCCCTCTTTATCCCGCGAGCGACGATCAACGAGATGCTACGCGAGCGAGACGGGAATTTTAAGCGGATTTATCGCACTCGGAAAATCACCGCTGATATAATCGCGCGAGCGCGCGAGAGAGTTTAGTATCTAGCCCCGTACTACGAGGGGTGTTAAGTGCGCGGCGCATAAAAGTGGTAAATGTCACATTTTACAAGGTTTTAAAAGCCCGAACTTACTTCGCTCTTGATACGGTTAGTCGAGAAGGAGAGAATTTTTTTCGGAATAATACGTGGGGACAAGATATATAAACAAATCGGAGAAGACCGGAGGTTATTTCTCCCGACGAGTAACACGCATCGCGTCTGTTTGCGCGTTCAATTATGTATCCTCGGCTGACTGTAACAGATATTTCATATATAGAGTGCTTATACGGGACGCGCACGAGTCCGCGACGAAGCGGGACGCGAAGCGAGACGCGAGCGGAGCGTGACGGACGGCGCGACGGCGCTGTATAAATGCAGCGTTGCTAATGTTAAATCGCCGACTCGGTAATTACATGCAAATAGCGCCGGCCACTGTTTAAACAGCGCGCACGCAGACATACACACACACGCGCGCATGCACATACATACCGTCGAAGCGCGCCTCGGCCATATTTTTCGAAATGCTCTCCTCGCCCTCACGTGCTCCGGCCGCGCGCGTTGCAAAGCCGGAGGCCGCGTTATTAAGCGCCGTTGAATGCACTCCCGGCCATATCTCCGCGAACCCCTCGCGCAGGAAAAAAAAAAAAAAAAAAAAAATAGAGGATGCCCTCTCGCAAAGGAAACGCGATAGAAAATGCTCGAATTACGACGGCGGCGTTCAAGAGCTTTAACCTTGCTCCGCCGTGGAGAGAGAGAGAGAGAGAGAGAAACTAAAAATTAAACGCGTAATTTCTTGTTACATTTTAAAACCTGAGAAATGCAAATATAAACAATAAAATGTTATTTCCCGGTTAATTTCGAGTAAACGTTGATAGAAATTTCGTACGTATGATATAATGGATATACACACAGCCAACGCAAACATTTCGACGTATCTTCGACGTATCAACTCTGGTGGAAATTAAATCAGTAACCGGCCAGTATAATTGTGGCCGGTTTTTTCGCATTGCCAGCCAGAAACTGGTCAGTTTTACCGGAATTAGCAAGTTTGTTTGAGCAACATTTGGTTTGGCCGGCAACTGGACAGCAAAAACCAGCCAGTTTTTGGCCCAAATTCTGGCCAGTTTCTAGACCCCAGTCTCAAATATCTATCCCCTGATATTTTCAATTCGAGCGGCATATTTATACTTAGCGCGCGCGAGTATAAATACGTTTCTTACGTAGTTTATTGCGTAGGCGCGTTAAACCGTTTGCATAGCAAATTTACGATTCTGATGAATGCGTCGGCCCCGGGGTCTCTCCTTCCCCGCTCGCTTTTTGCCGATGAGAGCCAAGGGCTGTGGGTAAAACAGCCGTGAGTAATTAACACGCTGAGCGCCAGATCTAAATTTCGACATTGTACGACCCGTGCCAAAAGTATTTCAAGAGACAGACCTTAATTGTCTTTTATTTTAATAGAGTCACGCATATGCAAACTCCGCAGAGAAGAAAACGTCTCGTAGCGCGCGGAGAATTGGAAGCGACGACCACTTATAAGAGAAAGTGTCTCCGCGCGTGTTCTTTTTTCTTTTTTTTTTTTTAATAAGTTAATTCTCTCGCGGAGATATGTATCTCGCAACCGTTACTTTTCCGAGTTTCGTCGCGTCCGTCGTTTCTGTGCAAGTCGCGCAATTTTCCTTCCCGCGGTTAATAAGCGTTTCTTCATAATTTCCGTGACTTTACGCCCACACTTCCGCTTCTTACATGTCTTTTTTGTTTTTTTTTTTTTTTGCGCCGCGCCGCGCCGACTTCTATTTACGGCGTATCTTGATTGCCGTAACGGAGGCCGTGGAATCGATGCGGATCAGAGTCGTCATTAATTCTTCTAATTTTTTTTTTTTCCGCACAATCCTCTTATCCTTGATGAAATTTTCCGACACAATGTGCGTGCTGTTATATTGCGACTCTTGCGCGTCTCGTGTTATTATTCTCAGTTAAAATATTTCGCGAGTGCCGTTAACTGTTCCGCTTGTCAATTTAATTTATACTGATGGCTCTCTCTCTGTCTCTCTCTTCTCTTATCAATCACGCTGGAAGATTATGAGGAGGAGGGCGAATTTGCGAGCGTAACAAATCTTTACGCTCGCATTAGAATTACGCGGAGAGGAGAGAGAAAGAGAAAGAGAGAGAGAGAGAGAGAGAGAGAGAGAGAGAGAGAGAGAATCCGGAATAGAGTCGTCGCGGTATACTGCGGGAAATAGCGGAGAATTTATACGACCGTTACCGTCGCGCCGCGGGTTAACACGAACGGTCGTATCGGCAGCGAAGCGCTGCGACGCGCGTTGCGCCGCGCCAAGCCCCCGCTAAATAAATGGACAATATCATCCTCGTCGTAAAAATAATTGCCCGCCGCTCGTGGCGGCGCGCGGCCGATTATTGCCGACCGCGGCAATTAGCTGCCGCGGCTTGATGCGCTTTATTGCCGCTTGCTGCAAATTTTTATCGCGAGCTTCATTGTTGGTTCCTCTCTCTTCTTCTTCTCTCTCTCTCTCTCTCTCTCTTTCCCTCTCTCGGTAGAGATTGCAGTCTGATTGCGACAGAATTTTTGGACCAAGGAAAATGGGATCTCGCCGAAATAAATCGATGTTACAGCAGGAAATTAAAGAAACAAACGAAAACTCCGAAGAACAGTTGCGATACAACCGATGTGCAATAAAATAAAAAGAAACTAATATTTAGCATCATCTGTGTGTGGGACACGCATTTAGAATTAATGTACAACGTGTATTACACGTGTCGATTTACATATCTAGAACCTCGAAGCGAAGTTACACGCCTACGATCGATTGCGAAAGGCCGGTCGAAGTCTCCGGGATGTGTCGCGCGAGATTATACAGCGCGGAGGAAATAATGACGCAGATATTGCGGAGAGGATATGGTGGAAGGAGAGGAGGCAGGGGAGCGAGCGGAGAAATATAATGGGTTAAGTTTCGCCGTCGTGCTCTGGCGAATTTCCGGGTCGAGCTCGCGAGCGCGTGGCACTTTCAAGGGACTACCGGGAGCTCTTCTTAGGTAACCAAGTTAAGCTGTTAATTTCCACGTACATGGTTCACGGTCGGCTTGAATTTCTTGCCCCGGTGCCGGGGGTAACCCGGAAAAAGTCCTTTCTCTTGCTCTTTTGTCGAGACTTCGTCTGCTGCGCGGATTAAGTTAGATACGCGATATTAGCAGGTTGTATACGAGCTTGCGCTTTATCAAACGCATGTGTTACACACACATATATATATATATGTATATTATTAATTTATTTTTACCGCGTTATTCTTTGAAAGCGAGAAAAAGACGAACGGGAGCTGATATGAAAATTAGATCGGAACCAACGATCGGGCAGGAACGCAGCACCACTTCAGAGAACACGCCGAGAACAGGTTGCTGTGTCCCCGTCATCTGAGAAAGGCACGTGCGTTCGTACGCTCGTCGCGATCTTTTTCTCCTCACACCTGTGCGTTCGGCTCCTCATCGCGCGCCACGAGCCGGTCGTGTCAGAGCGCGGCGGGCGGTTCTTACGAGCGGCCACGGTTACGGCCAATATTTGTCACGTTTTATCGCCGACGCGCATCTTAAGCGTAGAGAATTAAACGCGTAATCGCGCGGTTATTATCTCGTTAAAGGCGAACGCGAGTCAAAGCCGAAGGAAGATTCTCTTTAGTCGCTCTTCCTCTTTCGTCGCACTTTCGCACTCGGTAAACCCTCCATTTCAACACGTTTAAGATTAATTTCCGTCGGAAATTAAAAACACATAAAATAAAAGCACGACGTATCTTTGCTTCGACAAGATAAGCAGAAAGAGATCCCTCCGCAAATATGCTTTGATTTTCTTTTTTTTTTTTATAAGTTAGAACTATCGTTTGCGAAAAATCTAATCCTCTCCTCTTCGTTGTGTTAGAACAAAATAGAGCTTCGCAAACCAACGTTACGGCGCCGTTCTCCGTTTTCCTCCTGCAAACTCGACGAGCGAATCCGCTCCAACGTCTCAAATGCTCCTCTCTCTCTTTTTTTCTCTCTCTCTCTCTCTCTTTTTCAGAGTAGACAACGTGATCCGGTAGCGGCGGTAACGTTAATTGGAAGGCAGAAAAACGGAGAGAATTAATTTGTCATGCGCGGTGCTCGACGGAGAGTGCGGGAAAACGAGGGGAACGGGGGGGAGGAGGGAAGCCCGGGGTGGAGCCCGGGGGGAGAGACCGCCGAGAGAGGTGCCCGAGAGCTGCCGTCCGGGTTCTCCCATTGATTATGAGGCAAGGCGAGCGTCGTTAATGGCCGACGGCGACATTTATCGCGTCAATGGACGTCGCGCGTCCATTCCCACGTGACGACCTCCGTCACCCGCTATAAATACGCGTCCTGATCCTCCCCCTCTCTCTACATATATCTCTCTCTCTCTTCCTCTCCGTCCTCTCTCCGCGAAACGTTTTCAGAAACCGCCTCTTGCCGACCCCTTCCCTCTGTTAAAAGCAAGAGACTCGGCGTCTTCTCCGAGATATTACGGTGTTATTGCAGTTATTCGATCGCTACAACAACATCAAGTAAAATACATCACTAGAACGAGAGTCGCTTCTTGTTTATTTTACGTTTTCGTTTCGCGTTTCTCTAATCTAATTAAACGCCGTATATATGCGTACACCGCAGAGATATAACAGCGAGCGCAACACGCGCTTCCTCCACCTAATTTTTGCAGATTCCTTGTGCCCGTGCTGTTCGTCGCATGACGCAGAGAGATTTGCTCCCGCAGCTGCCGTCGGAATTTTTCTAGCCGGGTCTTATACCGAAGCGGGCCATGCGTTACGACGCTGCAGTAATTAAAAGTACCCCTTCGCCCCCTATACTCCGTCCGCGTGCTGCCGCCGCCGTGCTGGTTCCCGGGGACAGTGCGCGCCGACAGTTTTTAATTGAAAAAATTTCACGGCGAACTTTCTCGTCAACTGCAACTCGCGGTGCTCTCAATGCGCGGCGATCTCGATTAAAAGATCATACCCTATTTCTCTCGAAAATGACTGTATTATCTAGTAGAACTATAAGTATTGCGATCTTTTGCAAAGTTTTTTTTTCCCCCCGATATTTTTTTCTTCTTCCCCTCCTCCGAGGAGAAGAGACGAGAAACGCAAACGCGAAATCTCGGTCGCGAAAACCGCGCGGTCACACACGTGCGGAATAAGTGATATATATTAAACGCGAGAGATACTTGACCGCAACAGAGTTTATAACGATTCGCATTCCGGCGTTTCGTCGTCCGTGTACGCTTAGCGTTGCACACAACCGATGACTCGTATTTCAAGACAGAAACGAAATACGCCGGCGTTCCGCGCGACAAGCGCGATAAAATCGGCCGTAACGACGGGACTCATTTCCCTCTATATCAATCCCGCGCGGACGAACATCGAGAACGGCCGGCGACGCGGGAACTCGCAAAATGCCGGCTTGGCAATCGCCATCGACGTGGATTTTAATGTCCGTCGCTCGCAATATTCCGGCCACGGTACGCGCGCGGAGATAACGCGCGCGAAGATTTTCGCAACATCAAAAACACACGCCTCTTGGCGTGTAACATCTGTGCAATAACGTGTTATGTAACAAATAGTTTGCAAGTATTCGGAAATACGCACGTAAGTTTCTCAACGGATTTAAAAAAAAAAAAAAAAAACTAAATAAATAATTGAAACAAACGACTATTGCTATTTTTGTTTTTTTTTTCTTGCACTATAGAATAAATACGTTAATATTCGAAAATTGATGTGCCGCGGAAATTGCGGTTTACGCGACGAGCGAAAAGATGAACACTATTTTTCATAACTCGTCGAAGCCACCGACGAAATGGCGCGCGTCGTGTTTTACGAAGATAAGACTTTAAAGTCTTAATCCCCGGTCGAGATGAAAGCGCAGAGAGGAGAAGAGGAGATGAGCAACGTTCCGATAAGCTACCGCGCGCGTTACTTCCGACGATTACGGCGCGCTACGGATTAGAGCGACCGGATGTGACGGCGAGTCGAAGGAAAAAAAAAAGAAAATCCTGGGCGAATTTACGAAATTAACAGATCAAGCCCGAGCGTGACGCAGTCGTAACATTTTAGTGCTCCACTTCGGGATTACGTGTTTCAGGCAAATGTACACGGAACAAACTTTATTCGCGTATGCAAATTGCGCACGGGAAAACTTTTGTGAAAACTAAGGCTAATTGTCTTGCGCGCAACAAGACAATTACCGCGATCTTAATTTTTTTTTCTCCCGCTTGCTCTGTGTGCGTTTTTTTTTTTTAAACTCACACGTACGTAGTCAAACGCACTTCATAATTATTGTTTAATATGTGAGAGAGAGCGAACAAAACCAACTGAGCTGTAGGCTTCAAGTACACTTTCCAACATGCGCATTGTTGCGAGCGATTATACGGATACAGGTTTTACGCTCGCAATAGCGTAACAAACCGGTTGAATAACCGTGTAATTTTTGAAATTGGTCAAAAGGCGGTAAATAATTACATCAGTACAATTTTACATTCGACCTGTGCGTGAGAGGGGAGAAAACGTTGGACATTTACTATCGCGTTTCATTTTCCACAAAAGCCTACGTGAATAATTCACGCGTTTCCGCGTAATGACCTAATTCACTCGTTAAATAAATTATCGCCAAAACGCCGAACAAACGCCCATTTGTCATGACGCGATTACGTCACGGCGCGAACGCATAATGATCGCTTGTAGCCGCAAAAAGCATAGCGAATTAATGTTGCCGCGCACGGATGGGAGAGAATCCGAACGCGCCCGCTCCTCCCCTCGCCCATCATCATCCCCTGAGGGAATGATTCGGCCTTTAGAGATCGGCGGTTACGAAATGATATCATCTCGCGCGTCAATTCGATCACCGCGCGCGATGCAATCTCGCTCGCGTGAATGTGCCGGGATTGCAGCGACTATCGCGCGCGTGTGAAATACGATGAAAAATACGATGATTTGATATAAAAATAAAATGTTGCAAAAAAACCATTATTATAATTATAATTCGATTGGAATAGCCAGCGTTAATAGCTTTTGCTTAACCATTTCGACAAGTTACTCGTCGTACACATATTTCAGAGCGAAATTCAGTGTTAATTCAGTTGTGAATGTAACTTCGGCAAAGAGCAATTATTAAATTTGCGCGCGGCATTTTGAAATTGCCGCACTTTCATTAGCATTTGTTGTTGCGTTTTCGAATGTGTTTCATTCAAAATACGATACGTGACAACAAATTTGAAAATACTCGCGATATGATCGTCGAAATGATACACAGATAAGCTTTCGTATTAAAAATGTTAAACAAGAAAAAGAAGTGGTTACACAGTTTCATTTCCTGAATTGTCTGTCTCTCATTCTATCTTTCTCTCACTCTCTCTCTCTCCCGCCCCTTTCAATCACATTTATGATCCACAAGGGGGTGGAACGATGCCAGGAAAAAAATCTGCCCTAAAGCCCTACCGCGTTCCCCACTTCTATGTCTAAACCTCGGAAACTGTAATTTGTGAATTTTGCTCGTGTCAGCCGACATGCGACAAATGTCGGCCTTGCCCTGCCGGGGATTGAAATATTTATGCCGCGTAGAGTGCCCCCGTTAAATGTGCGTTCGCGAATACCGTTTGATTTACGACAGGCAGGTTATGTCGGTCAGGTTGTTAGTCTTTTTATGTGTTATTTTTTTCTTTTTTTTTTTTTTAGTTTTGGAATAATTTCTTTCGCGCAACGAAGATAAATCCGCGTGTGACAATGGCAAGTTTCGTGACTGATTGCAAGTATGCGATTCCATTTTAAAAATATTTTCGCGAAAATATATTTTAGCAATCATTATCGAATTGATCTTTATTTGACAGTCAGTGATCTCGGATTGTCTCTTTAATTACATCTTGCGCATTATTATTATTCGGAAGATTCGAAAGTGCTTTGTCATAATTTCTGCGAATATTCTCGATTAGACGTTATATTCTCCGTCGGCGTGTATAGTGAAATTACCGCGTACATCAGCGAAACATTTCATTGCACTTTCCGTTCCGGCTATTTCCGGATGTGCGCGAATTTTTTTTTTTCTGGGTCTCGCCGAACATGAAACGCTAGAGGAAAAAAAATTTCACTGTATAAATATTTAATTCCCGCGGGATTTTCACGGGCAAAATCGATATACGTGCGGGACTGCCGAGGTAAACGCCGGGAGATACACGTTTTCTCATACTACGTTGCAAAATCCATCATACGTACCGGGGGTCTCGTTACGCAAATACTTGAGTAGAAAAATCGAGATGCATGCCGTTTGAACGATATAACAGAATAATATGATGTACGTATGCAATAACGTGCGCGCGTGACGCAAAGAAGATCGCGCAATTTTGTGATTTTCATGCGGCATTTCATCCTTTTCATTACAAAATTTCGTCCTTAATAGACGTAAACTTAATAATCCCGAACGACTCAACTACTTTGATTTCCGATGGTCCAATTGTTACGAGCCCGCGAGCGCGTACAAAATTTACTCGGCGAGAGCCGAACTCTCGAGAGCTCGAATCGAAGAGAGAGAGAGAAAGAGAGAGAGAGAGAGAGTTCTACAGCTCGCGGCGATAACGACCGCCACCGTTGAAATAGAACGGAACGAGAGAGCAGAAAGAGAGAGCGAGAAGAGCTAGGAGGATGAAAAAAGCCTGAAGAGGGGTAAAGAGCGCGGAGAGCGAAACGAGAGCATGAAAGCCGGCGGTTTCGTAGGGAGTTGAAGAAGAAGGGTGAGCGCGGCGCGGGTTCGAGTGGATGCGGATATTGCAGTCGGCTAGGTTCGATTTTGCCTTAACGGCGAGAGTGGATATCGAATGATCCACATGGTCCGGGCACCTTTCGAAACCTCCCGTTTCAGCCCTTCCCTTTCTCGCAAGTGTAGGACTAATCTGAAAGCGTGGGAGGAAGAGCGTTAAACCCGAGCTGTCAGAAGGATCGAAGAAGAGACTCCGTGAAAACGAGGAGAGAGAGAGAGAGAAAGAGAGAGAGAGAGAGAGACAGAGGAGGGCTGCTGCGAGTGGAAGGTCGAATTAAGCTCCGGACTCGCCGGACTCGCACCGTCGGTAACCTAACTCACGGGGGTGTGGTATGCGTGCCGGGGTCGGAGCGGTGCTAACCTAACTCCACTTAAATTAAAGCAATCTATCCTGCGGACCTCTCGCGCTAAGCCGACAGGTTAAGCGAAAGCGTCCTCCCCCGAATTTCCCTTACTTTCCAGGTGAAAACACGTTGTCGGCTGAGCGCTGAGAAGTGGTCATGTCAGACACTTTCTCTCTCTCTTCCCTCCTCTCACTCTCTGCTTCTTTTCTCCATCATTCATTTCGACGCCATTGACGAAAAAATGACAGATGATCGTTTTAATCGCCAGTACATTTGCCAGTAAATAAATTCACACCTACCACTGAATGTTGCTTCGGAGATACTTCCATCTCCGATTTATCGCTCGAATAAGACTCAATTCCCCTTTTGATGTTTGCGGAATTAAACGTAAGCAAGAATACGGGGACCTCCGTTAATGCCGTGTTTATATCGCTTATCACAGCGTGTTTCCCCACCGCGTGGATAGCTTTTATAGAGCTTTAGCTCCCAGTACGACAAACGCTATATACACGTCCGTCCTCCTTTTCTCCGCTATATTCTCCTCCCTCTCGCGCTTATCGTTTCCCTTCAACTGCCACGGGGAAACGCGTTACACGCTCGTTCCTCAGCGGCTAGTTGCAGCGATCAAAGCGCAAGCGGAGCACGTACATTTTAATCCGCTCTTCTGGATGCTCCTGCGCGCGAGCGCCCGCCGTTGTCGCTTCGGCATCCGTCGCGAAAGTCACGGAATTGCGCGCACGCTGCGCGGAAACGTTTAAGACTTATCCGGCTAATCCCCTTCCGCCTGTCGACGGGAAGAGCGCAACACGGATTGACGATGCGACGTCGTCGTCGTCGTCGACGACGGTGTGTTTATTTTTTATGAGACTCGCGCGCGCTTTGCAGCATATCGCTCTCTCGCTTCGACGTTTTCGCGAAACGAAACCGTTTTTCGATGCTATCTTCTCCGGCGTGGCGATAAACCGAAAATGAAAATACCCTAATAGTTATTATCCTTGAATGAAGACAGAGAGAGGAAAAGGGAGAGAGAAAATCTACTTTGCTCTATCGGATCGATAACGCGCGAGTATAACGAATTGATTTTGTAAATCGATATGACCGAGTTAAATCTGTACGTGCTTCGTCCCATATTCGAGGTCATTTCGCGTACTTTTCTCTCTTTCTCTCTCTCTCTCTCTCTCTTTAATATGTAAAAATGTAATTTTTTGATTGACGCGTAAATACATCGCCGCAACGTTAATCAGGAAAATTATATTACCGCAGAGAGAGCGTCATAAAACGCAACAGTCCGCAACAAGGATTTCGTCAGCGGCGTCGTCTGCGTGCGCGCTGTTATAAAAAGCACATATAACAGTTTTTCATAATTACACCACGCAAAAAATAATCTGCGACGTGTAACCAGCTTCGTAACCGTGGAACGCGCAGAAAATGCAGAAACACCCCTCCTGGGTGTATATGTGGATGTACACATTACATGTGCTTTACATGCTCGCACGTATCGTTCTCTCTCTCTCTCTCATAATTGAATGCGTGTTGTAATAAAGTGTCGCGAGATAAAAAAAAAAAAAAAAAAAAAAAAAAAAATCAAAATTTTCAGCGTTCTCGCGAAAGAGAATCCGGAATAATCTCTGCGTGAGAGACACGAGATATATGTCCATCTCTCGCGCGAGAGATATTGTTTTTCTTCGTTCACACCGATTCCGGCAAAACTCCGGATCGCGACGATCCGATTTCTTGTTGACGTGTATCGAGCGAGCGCGACGCGATGCGGATATACAACACGCGAACGGAATTCGAAAATCAACGGCGGCGTGTCACGCGATGCGTCACACACGTCGTCGTGCTAATTCGTGACGCGCGAGTGGACGAGCTCGCGCGCGCGGAGCTGCGATTAAATCGCGAGCGAATGCCGATCTGAAATTACACCCGACGCGCCGGCATTACCACCGGATCGTGTCGCCTCGGATTACACAGCTGCGTTTCTATCTTACTTGTCTTACCTGCGACAAGAATGTAATACAGGAACAGGACACCGCGCGACACGAGGGGTGGTGTGTTCCGCGCGCGGACACGGAGAATCGCTGTGTCGCGCGCGTTCCTTCCCTCGACGAGTCCCACGACGAGAGACGCCTCGACGCACAACGTGAGAGCGCGATAATGTGAGGACAAAATCGCGTTCTCGATTCGCGCATTCTCTCCGAGGGAGTATCGTTATGTCGTTTCTCGCAACGTCAAATCTGTCACGTGTGTTAAGAGAAAATCTTCGCGCGCGCGCGCGCGATTGTTATATTATATAAAAAATATATTATATTAAAAAAATACACACGACAGTTACGTATCAAACCGATTGCGAGACGAATTCTCTCGGTAAAATACAATTATACGATGAATAAATATATACGTACGTCTCTTTCTCTCTTTTTTTTTTTCAGTCACAGAATAAGCACAGACGCGCAAGCCCGGGAACGTTGCAATCGCGAAATTAAACGCATATGCATTTTGCATTCTATGTGGAGCGGCTAATTCCTAATGGAAACAAGAGTATATCGTCTAGGAGCTAAAAGCCGGAGAAGCTTTAGGGGCAATCAATCATGCAAATTGCGATCGCGGCAAAATCTCTGGGACTCCGTTCACGATTCCATATGGTAATGCCGCTAATGCACCGATCGCATATCAACGGACATACATAGGGGGTGTCTCTGAAGTCAGAGACTTCGTTCCGAAATACCTGTGTACACGCTAAGTGCAATTACAATTCCGTAAATGCGGCGATAAAATATAAGAGAGATTCGCTCTCTCGTTCGAGAGATGTTTATTTATTCACATACCATCGCAATGGAGAAAGAGAAGGGGAAAGGAAGCGCATTAAACAATCCACGAGCGCGAAAAGAGGGAGAAGTTGTACGTTACACCATATACGATTCTTTATCGACTCATCGGCCGCGATAATAATTGATAAGGTTCATTATCGAGATGGCATCGATTTTATTGTCGCGTACACGGCCGTTAATTAAATATTACACGAAATAACGCGCGAAACGAACAATTTTCTGCCTCACTCTCTGCCTCGTTTCTCTTCTGTGATTTCTGTGATTTGCCGGCTTTCAGTGCCGCGCGTGCGACAATAATTGCAAAGCAAATTATTTTTCGTCGCTAACGAAAATCTTAATCTACGGTTTTGATTTCTGTTTTCTTCGCTTGCGCATTTTTCGTGCGCAAAAATTATTAATTCGACCTCCCGAACTGTCAAAAATTACAAGAATACTCGCGACTACAGATCAAATTGTACGAAGCAAGTCGCAAAATGAACTAATGAATCGAGAGAATCGATTCCGATTGTTAACGCACATCTTTTATTGTGAGGGAAGGGAGAATAGTTTCGTAATTTTTTTTCTCTTCCATCTCTTGTTTGCTTTTTCTCTTCTACTTTGTCCGATTATCAGGTCGGGTTGGTCGCTGTGATGACTCGCGTTTTTTAATCGAAAGAGCCGGCCAAAGTTTAAACGCGATTTAAACAGCCGAGCCGTTTATTATTTCATCGGAGACCTCAACGTATCCGCGCTCGATTATCGCGCGTTTTAATATCACGATATTAAACCCTTTTTGAAAAGCTACTCAAAGGGCCTGCGGAGCGAAGCGCGAGAGGCGTCATAATCCGGGATTGTCGACGCGTTGCGCCGTATATCGACGCGCGCCCCTTGTCGCCGTCGGCGAAACGCGTCGAATCGCCAGATACGGGGTGAGATCCAATCGAATTAATTATCGTCCGTTGTTAATTACCGCGGTCCGACCGATAAAACGCGGCCGCCCGTAATCCGACGATCCGCGGAAAAAAAAACGGTGAGGGGAGACGAACGGTGCGAACGCGGTGCGAAAAAAACCGACCGATTTTTCGAGAAGAGGATGAAAACGCACGTTTCGGCTTTGAAATTGTTGCGAGACAATGAATTTCAATTATCACCGTCGTTGCGAGAACGAAACGAACTCTCCCCTATTTAAATCGCTAATCGTAAAAATGCCCCAACGTGATGAAAAAAACGAAGCGGAGGGAAATCATATAACGAAAGAAAAATTATTTTTTTTTCTCTCTGCGTTACATTTTTATTTAATTCTCCATCTCACGTGAAAAAAAAAAGAATGCGTTCTCTTTGCTCTCTCTCTTTTTCTCTTTGTGTGTGTGACATTCTCTCACGAAACTATAAATTACACAACGCGACTGACTTTGTATTCTCGCAAACATTGCGATCGACGGAGCGGATTAGAAACTTCCGCAGGTACTTCTTATCCGGTGTCCTTCAGGATTAGACAACGAAGGGATCGGCAGATCGATGTCACGTTCGTTGAAATTCCGTGCAGAGCTTTTAAATCCGAGAGAGAAAGCATTCTACCGCCATCTACGCGCTGACGTAGAGAATTGTAATCCGCCCGGGTGACAAACACTTTGATGTACAAACACTTGGTGAAGGTACGTCCCTTCACTTTATGTGCTCAGAGAGAGGAGAAGCTTCTCAGACGCATCTGGGATCGTTAAACCGAAGTCAGTGTAAATCTGCCTCTGAGGAAAAGCGACCCGCGCGTCAAAAATTTCTTTCGTTCCGCGATATGATGATTTGCTTTGGCCGTCATCCATCTTGGCGATGTTTTCGACGTGTATTTATACAATATAAACTTGACTATTTTCAGTTACGGATTTAGAAAACGATCGTTGACGATTCAACAAGTTGAATCGTTGTCGAAATAATCGATCTACGGCTTGGAGAATTTTTACGCTCGTCGCGTTAAATATTTTTAAACGGTTTTTTTTAGCAAATTGTAAGATCGTGGATTTTGTTTTACTTACAATATTTTTACAGGTTTTTCTCTTTCTCTCTTTTATGTCATCATCATCGTAAAGACGTAAAATTTTACCTGAAATCAAAGAAAATCCACACGTTATTATCTAGTTAGAAGAATATTTTGCATTGCTTTACATATTATTATCATCACATTATATTATCGCATTTATCGGGGATTTATAATTTTCCGTTTATCATAAAAATTGTTTCGCACACGCTCGACTAACCCCGAAGAAAAAAAAAAAAAAAAAAAAAGAAGAAGATTATTATTTACCCGTAAATTCACCTCTTTATCATCAATCAACATGGAGTAATAGACTTCTGAGAAAAGAAGTAAATTGCGTTTGCAGTTGAAATAACAGAAAATAACGGGAGATTATTGTTTACTCAGGAGACGCGCAGGCTGGTCTATCATCAATCAAAAAAAAAAAAAAAACAAAATGACAGACATCGAGGCGAAGAAATTACTTTGTTCGGAAATTCTTCGAGCGGCGATTTTACACAGAACAAGATATTTTTGAGATTCAGCGCGAGAACTTCGGATATCGATTAATAAATAAACTTTCACCAAGCCGCGGCAAGATAGAGCACACGTTATTTGTATGTAAAGTAAAACTTCAGTCAGGGAAGTCAATTTATTCGCGTGCTGTGCATTCCGAACAAAAGTGCCGGCCGATCCTCCTCTCTCTCGTCTTCGTAATTTGCGCGCATCGAAATAATCTCGAGGTAAGAACGATCGGCGTGACGGCGCCCGTCGTAAATCACCGGTCGATCCGATCGCGGGCGAACGCCGCGGCGTCATCCGTCTCTGACAAAGTGCGAACCCGCCGAGGGATCTTCCGCCGCCCGGGCAACTTCCGGTGGTCGTTATTTACGGGGCTAGATTGGCGGGACTTGGGGAGCTCGAGTTCCAGCGCGAGAGGCGTGAGGTCGGGATCGCAAATTGATCTCGGCGCTCGGGAGGAGGCGTCGCCTTTTATCGCCAGCCGATGCACTTCCTCGTGCCGCGTCCCCGCGACGAAAGTAATTTTCTTAGACCGCTATCGCGCGACGTTTACCCTCTCTCCCTCTTCCTCCTCCTCCTCCTCCTCTTCCTTCTCCACCCCTTGCACACGTCTCTCCTCACGCCGACGTCGCTTAAAAAATGCATTCCCGAGAAGTCGATGCGTTATCGGGAGAAATGTTGCGCTCGCATGCAACTTGTAAAGTAGCGCCCCTCCGAGTGACGTGAGGAGTGCAACACTTTAAATTCCGGATTGGATAATGCATCGAGAACCTGCGTTCTCGTATATTAAAAATTCTGAGTGAATTTGACAACAACATAACAAAAATTGTCATCAATCCGGCGTTCATCTCCGCTGAATTTTCGAAATCGCTTCTTGAAAAAATATCATTTTCTCTAAGAGGTTTCTCCGGCGGAGCATAAAAACTTCATCAACTGTGCTGTTGCGGCAGCACCACGTATCCGAGCGCGTTCAAATGAAAAAGCACTTTTCCCGGAGCACCCGGCGACGGTTACTCTAACGCGAGTAAAATAAAATGTTAAAGTGATTATTAATCGCGGAAAGAATGGGACACGACGGCGCGGTTTAGGTGGTGGTCCGAGTGCTGCTCGAGGGATGAGCCGGTGTCGTAGGTCAGGTATGAATTCTTGATGTCGAGAGACCGGGCGTCGAGACCGCAGACACCGAGAAATTCCCGCTGAGCTGAGGCAACCATAGCTGCCTTCCCCAGACAATCTCACGGTATTTTAATGTTACGGGAATTAATTTCGAACAGCTTCCGCAGCTCTTTCTCTTTCGACAATTATCGCGGATCGTCCGATGTAATTTCACGATCGATCTGTCATTCGTCTCGGATAATATCGTTTCGACTTTGCGTAATCTCTTTGGTGACCACACGACGCAAAATTCAACCCGTGTGATGACTCGTGTTCGCACACGGGTAACACGTGAATCTCTGCCGAATCGCTTGCGAGCCATTGAATCTTTGATAAGGAAAACCGACGACGACGATGTCCGACGATGTTCTCGTGGCGCGGATCGAATGTTCGCAGAAACCGCAGACGTTTACCGCTTTATTCCACGTTGGTCGTGCAATGTTCGAACGTTACAGCTACATAATTAACGGACACGCGACTTAATCGCGAGGCCATGCAATATGCAATGCTGTTTACTGAAATTTTGACGTCTGACACGTGTTCTTTTCGCTACAATTATCCGAATCGATTCTCGCGCGAATAATATACGCTTGTTAATTATCGACGATTGCTTTCTTAGCGCAGCAGGCAATTTCGCGTAATAGACATTTTGGCGATACGCCGAAATTCGAGCCGGATAATCGCGATCGAGAAATCAGCGACGCGCGTAACGTAGCTAGAAACTGGAATTATCCCCGCGACCGGAAGATCAGTTCCCAATAATCCACGGCACGCGCATTTACATCCGGGAACAAGGCAATAAATACAGCGTTTACACGGCGGTCCACCTGCACGGACGTGGCCCGGTCGTTCTCTCCGCGCGGAACGATGGGTAGGGAAGACCCGGGATAAATTCCTGGCCAACGGCCAGTATTTCGGGTTCCCGAAGCCGTTTCGCCCGATACAAATGGACGCCACCGACAACCCGGGGAACTGCGAAACTACGAAACTACCGGCACTAAATGGACCTACTGCCGCCACTGCCGCCGCCGCCGCCGCCGCCGTAGGCCAACGGCGGGATGCGAAAGAACGTGAACACGTGGCCGAAAGGGTGGCGATTAATGAACTCATCGTTACGCGAGGTCGTGCCAAGTTCATTGTTTGCGCTGTTATTGGCAGATACTGCAAGATTGGCGGTTGCGCTAACGCGGTGACGTCAATGGCTCTCCTCGATTGTAAGCGATCGAAGACTGAAGGGTTTTGGCGAGTTTCAACTTCGTAGTTGTTTAGGCGGGGGAGGAAGTAACACAAAAGCGCAATCCTCCGATCGGAGTTTCCGAGAGAGCAAATTTTATTAAGGCAATAATTTTTACAACGCGACAACGAGCAAAAAGGAACAACAAAGGTACAGAGACAGAGAAAAAGAGAGAGAGAGAGAGAGAGAGAAAAAAAAAGAAGAAACAGGAAACGAACGAATACGGGAAAGAGCGAAAGAAAAAAAACGAGAGGTGGAAATCCGAACGAACGTCCAGGTCGAAAGAAAACGGAAAATAACACGACGAACAATTTTACAGATCACAAAGGCTCGTCCTGGTTTCCAATCGGTCGAATCTGCCGCATACCGCAAATCTCCTAACTCCCGTCTCATCCCCTTCTCGTCCCTGCGGGCTCACCTCGTCTTCTCCGGCCGAGTCCACCGGTATTTCGCGTTTTGCATTCTGCATTTTGCATTTTGCCACGCGCGCTCGCCTCGCGCGCACGTCGTCGCGCAAATTTAGCGTAAATAATTTGAGCATTCGCCGCGTTCCGCTGCCTCTCCGTCGAGGTTCAGACGCGTGGACACACGTGTGCATGCGATTTGCGCGCGCGCGTGTGTGTAAGCGTACGTGCAATTTGCGAGCGTATATGTGTGCGACCGATACGTGACATGCCTCGATACGAGGCAAATGTATACAGGCCTTTCATGTCCGCGAATGAATCGAGAATTCTCTTTCTCCTTTGATCCAAAGGCCTCGAGCGTCAGAAACAGAAACCCTCCCCCGTATGAGTTTCGTCCATTCAAACACCGAACGCGGCTCTGATCGGTACACATTACGTGCTATTAACTCGATATTTTTTTTTTTTTTTTTTTCGGTTTTGTTCTCTCAACGCGCGTGAAATTCATCGAACGGAACAGGATGCAGATGCGCGTGACTTTTTTTCAACGAACGAAAATACAGCGCCGCCGCGCGTTACGTCACTGATTACGTCATATAAGTTATCGCCGGTTTTGCGTCACCGGTCAATATTTTCGCACAGAGATAACCGAGATATATCGGTTGTGTGTCACGTGACATTCGCATTATATTCTGACGGAGGCACATTATATCAACATTATTAATTTAGCACTTGGCGCAACCGCACGGAATCAACTTTGACATTTGAAAAGTTCACCGCAAAAGTTCGTGTATCTCGACAAACGCTCTTTGCGGATCGAGATAATGATTAATCTCTAATCTCATACGCCCAAAGAACTGTTAGATTAAACTCTCTCTCTCCCTCCCTCCCTCTTGTATTCTTTTTTTAGACTTTAATTTTGTACTCGAAAAATGAGATTTCCCATTTAATTCCACCTTCGAGAAGATAAAATTCTACTGCACAAAAATAGACGATCCCTCCTCTCGCAAAAGATAAGATCATTACCTCCAAAAAGCTATCGTGTGACGAACCGGGGCGGGGAGGGACGGACGCGGAAGGAAAGCGCATTCGCTGGCACAGGCGGCGGCGCTCGCCGAGAGAAGAGAAAAACTTCTTCATTTTCCAAAACTTTAATTCTCCGGATCTCCGAGAACGCGCCACTCTAATCTCGCGTCCGTGAAACATCGGACACTACACGCCAACTCTTTTCTTACACACGACGAATTAAGGGATTACTCTCTTATTTTTAAAGGACGTTATTCCAAGATTATCTTGCGCTCTCCCGAGAAGTTAAACTCTGTCCAATTCCAGAACTTACGAAAATCACGCGGAATCCTTTCGCGGAGGATAAGATCGTTACATCATCCCCTGGATGTTTCGCGCGCGCGCGCGCGACAAGTGAATCACCGTCCCGAGAACAACTCCGTGTAGATATTCCCGTTAAGTAAATATGCACATCGAAGCAGACAATTCTTGGCTATCGCCGGGAGAATAAGACGATATTTCGTCAACATGGCTGCCGACGGCGAGTTTCTCGCGCGATTTCCATCTGGCACCGTGAGAGAGAGAGAGAGAGAGAGAGAGAGAGAGAGAGAGAGAGAGAGAAACGCGGAAAAGGGTAGAAGCGCGAGCAAGAAGAAAGTGAGACATATATATATATGTATATAAAGAGAGGGTAAGGGAAACGGCAGAAGAAGGGAAGGAGGACACGTTTTCCAGCATCCGGCGTAGCGCGCGCGTCTCGGCAAAGTGAGACGTCTTAGCCGGCGTTGACGGCGAATGGTCGTCGACGTGGAAGACGCGCGAGCGAGTCCTGTGGGAAGGACGGGGAAGAGAAGATTGAGAGAGAGAGAGAGAGAGAGAGAGAGCGCGAGGAAAACAGGGAGAGGAAAGTGAGGAAACGACGAAGAATTCCGACGAAGAAAGAGAGGGACGTAAAGCAACGGAGACAAGGGTTGGAGGTGCACAGCGAGAAGGCGTCGTCTTATTTGGACGCTGATTTGAAGTGAGCGCTCGAGAATTTGACATTTCCGCCAACTTTCCGAGGCTTACATAACTCTCGCGCCTCCATTCCCCCTCTCCCGTTTCCTACTATACAGAGAAATACGCACTTCCTTCCACCGAGAGAGAGAGAAAGAGAGAGACTCACTCGCGGATGGGAGAGGAAGGGAAAACACGGCGCGAGAATCTCAAAATATCCAAGCGCGACGTTTGATATCACCTGTCTTAGACGATGTTTATAGGTATTATGGATCTGTTTTCATGCCCCACATTTTACCACTAAATCCAGCCGTCCGATTTTCGCTCATCCGATAATATTCTATTATATGTCAAATTCAATTTTTTATTTTCCCTTCCTCCGTCTCTTTTTTTTTCTTTCTCTCTCTCTCTTTATCTTTTTCTCTGTCTCCATCTCGCCAAAAATAGAACATTTAAAATTTTAACAAAATTAAACAGCAAAATTAGCGAAATTATTTTTTTTTTTTTTTTTTTTTTTTTTTTTTTTTTTTTTTTTTTTTTTTTTTTTTTTTTTTTTTTTTTTTTTTTTTTTTTTTTTTTTTTGAACGAATAAACGGGACATCACTCGAATCTCGTTATCGGAGTTGACAACAACAAACACTCTTGGACCGATGATTCGACTTTGGGTCAACTCATTAATTAATTGCCGTTTCACGGTCGCGTTCCGATAACAGCGTTATCAACACTCGCTCGTTTTTATTTGCCAGAAGCGAGCCCGTTGCAAAACGCGCATCGTTACAGTTTTTAATTTCTCGGTGTGTATATATATATATATGTATATGTATATGTATATGTATATACATATATATCTCTCATATTTCTCTCTCGGGAAAGTACAATAGAGAAATAACGATGGAACGTTTCCAATACTCTCAAACGATTAGTTTTAGTTTTGCCAGACAATCACTAAAATGTGTGTTGTGCCGCGCTACACCTATCTTGAATATTTTTCTCCACTTTTAACACACATGTGTGCGCAATTCGAAATTTTTGCAAAAAGCACTGTAAATCATACCCTCCCCGTATTTCCCTCGTGTAAAATCCTCCGTTTGCACACATGCGGATTCAGACAGAAAGAAATATTAAATTCGACGTGTCTCTCGGATAAAAAATTAACTTTTCAAGCGCTCGATCGAGCTTTTGAACTATCAGTGCGGAAATGATATGCGCGTGACGTACGTCGAGGCGTACTTCCGAAACACAACAGAGGAGACGAATTCTCAGAGAGATACATCCCTCTCTACTCGGTAAGAAGAGGCTGACAGCCGGGCGTCGACAAGGGGATGGAAAGCGTGCTCTGGCAAAACAATCAATTATCCGGGAAACTTTTTAAAGCGATGGGATCGAGGCGGCTTTTTCTTTAGCCGAAAGCCGATTCCCGCGATCAGTTTCGAAAGGGGATCGGCTAAAAAGGTTGGCAGGAAAGCGCGACGAAGACGAGGAAATAGAGAGAAAGAGAAAAGAGAAGAGTGTGCACGAAGGAGAGGAGAGAGCACAAGAGATCGGCTACCTTAACCCGAGTCTCGAAAAGTTCTTCGTCCAACGAACAAGCAGAGAGAGCTCCTTCGTCTCGTCTCGATCAGCTTGCCACCCTGCCTCCTTCCGTAACGTTTGTAGAAGGATGAGGGAATTGATTCGTGTTCCGTACTTTTCACGATTACAACGACTGCCGAATATAAATCGACAGAAATGATGGGAAGGTTCAAGTTTTCGCCGAATAAGAACGTCGTACTCTCCGATAAGATTTAATTGCGGAGCGCGAAAATTCGCAGTTTTTTTTCGTTGGTTTATTGCAATTGTCAGATTTTCAATAACAGACTTACATCGAAAACACACGTGACAAATTAAAACAAAAAAAAAGTTTTTCTCTCGCTCTTTCTCTCTAAATATATCGGGATCTCGCCTTGTGGAAGAGTTGTTCGCGTTGGACGAGTCATCATCTTTGAGAAGAGCCGCATGGCGATGAACCGTAGAGATGTTCAAGCGCGTTCTTGTAACATCGGTCGTTACACAAAACGACGCGTGTCCAAAGTGTGTCTACACGGTCCGCGATGAAAAGATACGAACGGAAGTTATCTCATTAATACGCGGCCGTTAATCTTCGGCCGGAAATATGTTTTCATAGGTGTCTCTTTTTTTTTTTCCACTGGTATTCAATACGTGTTTGCTCGCGAAAATCTAGCGCGAAATCATACCGGAAACGCCGGCAATGTGAATTTATTCTAATTAC
>QVNW01000170.1:0-87064 GCA_014825475.1 Pseudomyrmex flavicornis | reverse complement strand
TTCTTGGAGTTATTTTATTTTTGTCTATACAAGTAATTATTTCGCGTTTTTTAACACGTATCTTTCATTGGCTAACAGTAAGGCAGTAGGCAGTGCAAAATGGGAATTGCTCATTTCGTTATTCCCATTATTACTTCACCGAAAAATAGTTTACTCTCTACTCTGCCGTACTACCTTCATTATAGACTGGCTCTAATACATCCTTTTATGGCTTCTAATTTGAGCAGCGCAAAACAAACGTCAGCTGATGTTTTTGCGCACGCGTACAAAAAAAATTGCATCTTGCTGCGGTGAACATTGCACAGTGTAAAAAAACTCTAATATGTTCGCTATAACTGCGCAGTACAAAAGCCGTACAATAGCATATAAACGGGACAAGAATCCATATTTAAAGCGCTAAATATGCATCGAATAGCTGTTCCTTCTACGACGATAACGCGGCAGAAGGAACGTAGCAGCGAGATCAGCTTCATGCGACATTTTTTTTCTTCGTTTATTTCTTTTTTTTTTTTTTTTTTACGTAACGTTACACTTTAGTCGCGCCAGAGCGACTTCGTGACGTCAGCCGTCGGTATTATCCGGCGTGTAGCCAGGCGGTTTTGTCGGACGTAGATTCTCGTAGAGAAAGCATAGATAAACATAACCTACATAGAACGGTCTCTCGAGCACGTCAGGGTCAATGAACGACGAAACCGGAAATTCGTCGTCTATCTCTATTCGACTAGGGGGTAGGTTCCACTTGGCGATCCCAGACGATCGTAGGCCAGGTATAAAACTAATCACTGCGATGGACCATTGTAAGCAGTCCACGATTGCTGCGATCGTCAAATGAAACCTAAAAGAAACGAGAATTAAATAGTCAACACTGAACGATAATTTCCTTCATCATATAAACGTAATTTGTTTTTTTTCCCTTACAATTTTTTTTCCTTACTTGCGGCTGTATGATTCACATTCGTGTTCTGAAACCACAGAAATCCAAGAAAAATTATTTGCACAAACGTCTAACTTTGTTCCTAACCGAGGATTGAAGCGTCTTTCCTTTAGCTTTCTGTGTGCATCCTCTTCGGTATGCTTCTTCATCCGCCGCATTCGCGTCTCTCGTTCGCACGCTCGTGTGCCATTTACGAGGCAAACCGGTTTACGCTTTTTGCCAGCCTCGGCTTCGAGAAGAATGTTGATTTTTGCGATATGTACCGCTTGGGAAGCTAACCTACATCATTATCCGGATGAGCTGGCTACGCTTGAAAACGCATCTCCTCATGCAAGTTACACGAAACTGTCTTTTTGAAGAAAGACGTTGCAAACCGACGCAAAATGTTACATTATACAATATTCAAGAGAAAAATATCGTATCTCTGAAGTTACCCAGATTGTGTTTGCATATAAACGTTTGAGAATTATCTGGTCGTAGCTTTCTCTAATTTTAAATAAAACAACAAATTAAATTTTAATTTTAAAAATCAGAAAAAACCAAATTAGATTTTAAGCAACTTAAAACATCGCATTTCTCAACAGTCCATGATAATTAATTCGTTCTATTTTTACGCCGGATGGAAACAAATGTGACGCATCTGTTTAAAGTAAAACATGTATTTTTATACACGAGCGAGGATACGAAATAAAGGTCTCTCTCCCGGACTTTGTCGATTAGACTTTTAACAGTGGTGTCACGGAGTGCAAAATGATGATGAGATACACAAAGTGCTGTAGGTTAGTGAGAACAATAGCCAGTTCACGTTTATAATGAATCGAAATGCATGCCGCGCGGCACGCGTGTAGTAAAAATATTTTCGGCTCCGTGCTTCGAATAACGAACGGTTAGAATTACCGAATTCGTCCTCGACCGTGAAGGCGACGCGTCCGCTTCTCCGGACTGTTTGTCGTCGACGCAGAATTTCGATTCTGTCATGCACCGGTTGTTTCTCGCACGTGTTGTCACGTTACTTTCTCGTTTATATACGCACGTTACGTACTCGTCTCTGATGATAGTGTGGCGCGAACCTAAACAATTACATTTACTTCTCTTTTTTTTTTCGTTAATTTATCACGATGAAAAGAATATATGATTCTCGTGTTGTAGCAACACGAAAATCTAAAGCGAATGATTCGCCAATTATTGAGAATTTAGAAATACGATGCTGATATCAATTTTTGCGGTATAACAACCGGAAATGTTCGCTTTCCGCGTGCGATTTGGAGAACACGAAGAGCGGAGTCTACGAAACCGACGACACAATGTCGCTCTAGCGCGTTAACATATTCTCGCAACAGCTATTTTGCGACTTTTGTTTGTGCTAACAACAGAGACATTGATAATTACAGAGTCGTTCTAAGATTCTCGGTGAATAATGGGCTTTGAACGAACGGTGCACAACCTTAGCACGGGTGTTATCGGGCGAAGAGTCACGGACTCTTGTGGGTCTCTAGTGCATGCAATCGGAAACCAGTCGGACTCCTTCTTCTTTCTTCTCTTCCCCCCCTCATACAAGTCAGACAAAACTTTCGAAAATTCCAGGATGACGTAGCTGTTCCCTGCTCTCGACGCGTGTCCACAGTGTGAACGAAGATGAACGATCGCGCTCTTCTCTCGCTTCTTTATTTACAGTTACTTACGTAATACGACACGAGAGTTTCTCTGTTACACCTCTCTACTTTTTTTTTCTTGCTTTGTTTGCTCAAGGCATGGCAATCAGCTTTGTCGTATCGTCGTGAAAAAAATGTGAAAATTAAAATAGAAACGTATATTATGCGCGCAAGAATAAATGTGCACTTACCTCCGTCACAAAAGTATTCCTGCTTCTATTTGAGAGGCACAGATGAGATATCACTCCCGCGCGTTTTTATTATTCGTGTTGTGTAAGAAAAACGAAGCTTATTATTAAAACTTATGGAAAAGACTATCGCGCGCTCCGTAACGTGCGGAAACCAGATAAAATATTGGAAAAAAAAGAAGTACAGATATGTACTACGCTACGTATGATATCTCGCGTTGTGTAAAAGAAATAAATATTTATAAAGTTGTTGACTTGAATTATTGAAGAATTGCACTTACGGATGGATATCGCACTTACGAATAAACATAATTGTGTTTTTATCCGTCGGAATAAACATGATTGTGTTTCTAAAAAAGGATGTCGTTATCTAACCGAAGTCTCGTAATTACTTCGTTCGCGCGATGACTTGTACGGTATAATCTTTGATGAATCACATATGATTATCCTGATATGTACAAGTTTTCGCGAAACTTATGCGATTTTACGCGTTAAATATGTGCATATAAAGTAAAATCTTTTAACGGATTTTCCTTGATTAAAATCTTAACGTTATCATTTGAAGTTTGTTACTGTGCCAGATGCAAGAAACTCAAAAAGTACTCACGCGCGTCGTGTTAGATGGTTGGTGACAATTGAACTCGGCAATTCGGAAACAGCGTTTGAATCCGGCAAAGTTCTTGTGGAAACTCGATCGCAGTTAGATTCTGAAAGTTAGAAGATTAATCGATGAGTGATTAATTATCTCAAAACGTCAGCATGTAGAAATTCAACAAATGCAATCTAAGTAGTTTGCTTACCTTGAGAGAAACCGTTTTCCGAGTTTGCAACGCGATGTTCGCATTCAAGTTCATTCGTCGATTGTTTCGACACTCTCCAGTCGTGTATCTCTTTTTGTAAAATGCGAATCGGATCATCATTGTCCGCGCTAACGACGCCGGTCTCGTCAGACAAACAGTCCTTATGATTTTTCGTGTTATCGCGCGATTCCGCGTTTCTCCAATCTTCCTTTCGCAAAAGAAACCGACCACGCTCGTAGGCATCCCGTGACTTTGTCGCGAAATTTCTAATCGCGAGATTTCCGTCGTTCGAAGATCGCGTCTTTTGCGATACTTTTGCGAGCACTTTTCTATTGATCGCAGATTTTGCGTGTCGATTTGAAGGATCAGTTCTCGCGGACATGTTACTGGTTTCTTCGATTGCAATATTTTAATCTGAAAAATTGATCAGTGTGTGATAAAAGAAAAATTATAAATCGGTGTGTTATATATAGATTTACTGTATAAATATAGTTTAAAGTTAGTTTTACTATATATAAATAGTTTACTATATAGATACCTATAAAAAACGTGACGTGACGTTGTATGTACACGTTAGGCAAAAACCAAACGCGACGATAATTCAGCGATGATACAAAACATCTGCTGGTTACTTCCTGTTTTCCCGAAACTGCATCGTGTTGCTTCCAAAACCGATGATCGACATTAATCGATCCCAATTTATTTCACTTTCACCATCTTCGATTCTTGTCTCGCCAAAAAGTTTCTTGCAAACTTACTTTCTACGTGCAGCTGCAATTTGCAACTGGTTCCGAAATTTTCACGTCATTATTTCGATATTGTTCCGGTGTCTGTCTTGACGTGTTTTCGAACAGGTGAACGAAACTGGCGAAATAGCGGTGTTTTCGGTACGCGATATGTCAAAAATATGAATATTTTTAATGAGAAGTGTTGAGATACGAACAATATCGGAACGAATCACACTTTTTTAACGACTATTTTCGCGGCAGTTTGAAATTGCGTATTACTAACGATCGCGCTGCCAACCATAGAAAGTGAAATATATACTTGAAGATTTAGGAACATTCGTTGTACACAATCGATTCTCGTAGCGTTCCTAAAACACATTCTATTTAAACTACACACATACACACACACACACACACACTGTACATATATATTATATTGAACACGCGTTTCTAACCTCAAAAAACGCCGAAACTTGCTGTAATGTTAACTAGGTTATAAAAACAATAGAAAAGTACAATAAAGTATATCTGGATATAAGTATAAATTATTGAATTTCGACAATGGCAATGCAAAGTCCGTCTGATGTGGATGTCGACCAAATTAAATCTGTATGTATTAATGAGATTATTTTTCTATACAAATTGTTCTTTTTCGCATTGTAGATGATCTAAACACGTTCTAGCAAAATGTCAGTGCTGTAGTATATTTAAATATATATCTACACTTTATATATATATATATAAATATTTTTTCACATAAACAATATATTTTTATTTAGATAATAAATTTATGTAATTGTTCATATTGTTTTTCTCTACAGTTTCGGGAGTTTTTGACTTCGTATAATAAACTCTCAGAAATTTGTTTTATTGACTGTATAACCGATTTCACAACAAGAGATGTTAAAGCCAAAGAGGAGAAATGTGCTCTTAATTGTATGGAAAAATATCTGAAAATGAATCAAAGAGTATCTCAACGTTTTCAAGAATTTCAGATAACTGCTAATGAAAATGCTATGGCAGCTGCTAAACGGCAAGGTCAGATAAAGTAATTTGTCACTACAATTGTAAGCAAAATATTTTTATCTTTTTCTTAAAATTTCCTTTTATATACACAATATAGTAAACAAATTGTTTTCTTCAAGTATTGTTAATTTACTTGAATCTTTATGTAATAAATTAATTTATCTTATATCCTGTATCAACTTGGTTTCATAAATACTTTTTTAATCTCACAAAATCTAAAACAATACCAAATATATATATTTCATATATATGTTAAAATAAGAATTTTTGTAAATTACAAAAATAGGAGTAATTATGTTAATACATAATTACATGTTAAATGTAAACTTGATCTATCTCACATCTCAATATGTAAACATAAAATTTGGCTTTGAACGTTAAACAAATTTTCTTTCTACTCATACTTTTCAAATTAAGTTATAAAATATGACACATAGTATCTGAATAATTATATATATTCAAATCTCTTAATTTAACAGTTATAAAATATTTATGTATTATATAATTATTAAAACTTCTTGCATTACGGCTATATGTATAAACATAAAAATTTATACAAAGGAGAATGCTATGCATATATATATATACGCATATGTATATACATGTATTGTACATGCACGTGTATATAAATTCTTTATTAAAGTAAAACAACAATATACATATACATGTGTGTATATATATATATATACATAAATTTACTTTATAAAATCTAACTGGATTTGGAGTGTCCAAACTCGGAGAACTTCAGCTTTCCCTGGGCTATTTCTATGTCCATACTTTCGCTTTCCCACTCGATCGGGGAGAATGTTTGTATGTTTGCTTCTACAGGACTCAGACTTTGAGATGTAATTTGGTTGTTGAAAGTTGTGCTTGATATTTGAGGCTCCTCAGTCTGCATCATAGTGTCCGAATTCGGTGAATTTGGAGGTGTTTTTCGCAATCTTTTGTAATCCGAAAATCTTTTCAACGACACTTGATCCACGGAAACAGCCTGTGTGGTGTGTCGCGTTTTATACAATATCGGACAGCCCAAGTCACCTTTCAGACTCAAACTGTACAAATTAGCGAGTCGACATAACTTTTCTCGCTCGGGTTGTCGCATGGGATGCAGTTTCAATTCACTCTGAGTGGGATCTTGTAGGAATCGAGAAACTTTCTCATTAGCCGACGTTATGATGGAATAACCAGGCTTGTTATTGACATGTCGTCGTCCGGCACGAATCTCTCTTCCACTGAGACCTTCGCGTATGCGCTGTATTCGTTGCTTATAGTTTCTCTTGGCTTCGGCAACTGAGTGTTCGTGCTGTATCATTTGCTGCAAGGTCGAATCCGATGTGGCCTTATCGTCACTTGTGCTGTCTCCGTCTTCTCGCCAACTTGGCTCCCCGATCCAATCTGACTGCTCATCGTCTCCTGTAACAATCAAATAAATGTAATACATATATAAAAAGAGTAATACATATATAAATGTATTCTCATCATACCTTCTCTATCTTCGTCATTAGTAACAAGACCTGCTTCCGAGTCACTAGACGAGATACTCGAGCTAGATATACGCGAACAGTCCACAGTGTCTTCTCCTTGCATCTTCCCACGATTCTTCAGCTTGGTGTTTTTCGTTGGTTTAGACATTCTCATCTCGCAATCAATGGAACGCTCTCTACATGATCTCTTACGTTTTCCGCACCATATGGCGCCATATTTACTTTTACAATCACTTCGGAAAATACGTTTCTTTCCACCGAACGAAGTCGACATAATTGCCACTGCCTGCGAAGTGGACGCGTTTGAGTCGTATTCAATGGCCATTCTTTTAAATTTCCTTTTGCGTCTTGTGTTTGTTCGCGGCACGAAGTTTTCGTTTACCGAGTCACTCTCAATATTGCTCGTGTTATTTAAGTTAGAGAAATGAGCGAAACGTTTGGTCTGATTGGTATCATCGCTGTCTGACTGATATTTCGAAACGTTGGCAGTTTTTGGAATACGAAT
Organism: Pseudomyrmex flavicornis; assembly: GCA_014825475.1. NCBI lineage: Eukaryota > Metazoa > Arthropoda > Insecta > Hymenoptera > Formicidae > Pseudomyrmex > Pseudomyrmex flavicornis. Next base: position 79,747 of record QVNW01000170.1, on the reverse strand, counting down.
GTCGCAAATGGAAGATGAGCTGTCGTCCGAATGTTTGGTTATGCTTAAAGTTGCTGTAAAATGTTATTTCGTGTCAATTCTTCATTTATATTTCACAACAGATCGCGTGTTATTACAAGTTTCAGAGATTACATGTGATTAAGATTTTTGACTTCTTTATACTGTACAAATTGATTTCTACAAAGTTATGTAATCTTGATAATAATCCACACTGTGCCTCGTAGAAGCCAACTGTAATTGTGTGTAAATACAAATTAGGATCTGCGCAAGGGAAATACGCTATATAATAGTTTTATCTAATTTGACTGATGATTTAATTGGAAGAAGTAAAAATTTTCAATTTCGTTTTCCAACTGTTGTTTACTCCTTTACACTTACGAATATTCCCCGTAGAACGGGCTCGTCTTCTAATGCCCCATCTGCGTCTGGTTGTACTATTGCTACTTTCTTCTAATGCCAAAGTCAAATCGTGCACAAGCGCCTCCATTTTTACTCTTAAATCTGCTGGTACAGCCTTCAAAACACGCTCCATTTGAAGGACGCGTTTTTTGCTGCAAAAATGTATTAATTTTACTCACTCAGCTAAAGTTTACAAATTACCAGGGTACATCACAAATGTTTACTTGAAAATATATAGAGATCATTTTGTAATCTATCTGTGTACTAGTACAAGTTTTGTGTTTTAATTACATTTCTTACATATGAATATATATTTTTATGTATGTTACATCCTAAGCACAACACACGCGAGTCATATAGTTTTTAAAAGTGCGATAGACATTCGTTTTTTTTTCATTGCGAGAAGTTTGAACGTTCGAACAATTATTCAACGATTTTGCACCGGACAAGAGTCGTGATCAGCGATGCTTCGTCTAAACAGGACAACATATAGTATTAAAAAATTATCAAAAGGCAGTTACACCGTTCACATGACGTGAAAACACATATGGTGCGAACGAGGAGTATATCTGTGATATATGTCAATCGTTAGACAGGATAGGAGGAGGGGGTCAAAACAAATCGCGTCGGCTTTTAACTCTTGTCGGTCATACAATACGTAATATCCTGCTGCTCACCTCTTACGAGTGATGTCCATTAGTCCCCGGCTTAAAAGTCTCTCATCGTCGAATACGGTTCGCCGTTGTTGTCAGGTGAAGAAACGAAAGAGAAATCACGCGAAATGCAAGTCGTTTAAAAATCTTCAATCGAGATAGACTGTTATCTCCGTTAAAGTACGTTCGATTATGTATACGCTGCTGTAAGCCGTTGCGAAAAGCTTATCCGTGGGATTTCGAGATCCGTGACACAGAAACGTGAAGAAGCGAACGACCAATCGCAGTTGATTATTCTCGAGAAGAAAAGTTTGTTTGAAGAAAATGCTCGGTTGCGATTGGTCGACTTACCGTGCGCAGCGATGCGTTGTTGTCAAAACCCGCCATTAGGATGACGTTTGGAGCGGCCTTAAAAGTACATATTCATACCGCCATTTCCGGTGCTTTGTCGTGCGGACGTACGCAACGCTCGCGTTCCGAGGCTGGTGGGTGGTTTGTTGTTCGAAATTTTTGCGATAACTCGTCGCGCGACGCTCGAAATAACGCGGTATGTTGTGAGAAATGCGAATGAATGAGAACGGCGGCGACATAATGCGAGAGCTCGTATTGCGCGACAAGACAGACGAGCGCGGTTGTGCAAATAGCGCGTAGTGATCGTCTGCGCACGCCCGATGTGTCTCCGCGGCAAGATGAACGCGGCATCGCGTTAGGTCGACTGCGAAGGACGCATTGGTGTCGCGAGTTAGAAAGAGAGAGCGCGCGCACGAGAAGCGCGCGATCGCCTAATTACGATTCTGTCTGTCAGCGAGCTAATCGGAGTAATATCGTCGCCAGGACATTAAATACAGAGTCCACGCGCGATATTGACTGGTGTTTTGACCGGTATAGAACGCTGAGCAGTGTCGGTTGATAAGGTAACGTGGATAGCCGCCGTGATGGACGGCGCGAACGTGAATGGCGGGAACACAAGAATCGTATCCGAGGATCCTAACCTCGAAAGCGCTGACGGAGGTGATTCGGCTGTGCAAACGATGGCAGAAACGCAAAATTCGCCGTCAAGCGGCAAGACTCAGTCGACGACTGGCGGCAACGCGGACACGCAAGGGATTAACGGCGATCTGAAAGCCACATCCAAGAAACCCGGCACGCCGTCCGTGCGTAGAAGAACGAGGAAATCTATCACCGACGGCAACGTGATGGAGTCGGTTGTAACTAGAACGCGGAAACGCAGGCACTCCAATCTCAATTACGCGAGTTCGGATGATTCAGAAGAGGAGTTCAATGGGTTCGAGATTCATGGACTTGATTCACAGCCAGGCAGTCATGTTTTGAAAAAGCTCATTGGTAGTTATTAGTCTTATTAGTTAATTAGCATAGTTATTACCCATAAGTTTTTCTTAAATAGAAGATGATAATTGTTTGGAGAAGATTTTTTTAAGTGCTTCTGTGTTTACTTTTATATGTTTTTATGTAAACAATGTCAGAGTTAAAGTAAATTTAATGCAATTTATTGCAGCTGAAGCAGAAATTGCAGAGGCACAATTTGTGAAACGTATCAGATATTCAAGAAGAAGCTTAGATGAAAAGAAGGAAGATGATCAAGATTTTGACCACACAAGAGCCTATATTTATGAGTCAGATAGTTTTGGACAATTTGACATGGAAAAGATAAAAAGAGAAAAAGAATCTGACAAATCAGAAACTGATTCTATTGACATGCCAAATAGCATAGATTCTGAGATAGAGCCAAGTAAAATTGAATCTGTCTCCATCAAATCAGCAAATTCGTCGGCAACAAGTAGTCCATCAGCAGCATCACAAAGATCAAGAAGTAGTCGCATTTCTCGTGGTCCTAGCCCAGGAGGAAGGCAAAAAGTTGTTGATATGTCAAATCCTTTGTATAAAGAACCGTTTAAACATGGATGGAAACGTGAACTGGTATTTAGAGCAACTAATGATAATTCACTGAAAAGAATGGCTGACATATATTATTATACTCCAACTGGCAAAAAAGTCAGGAGTTTTAGAGAAGTTGCTGAATGCCGTAAGTATAATGTGTGACGTAACATGTTATTAACTTTCTCAGTGCTATAGATGTGTAAATTCATCTAACAAGTACTATACTATGGATTCTATGATGAGTCATTTTGATCTTTAGTCAAAACTTCAGCACTGAAAGGTTAATTAATATATTTTATGATACATTTATATTAGAATTTACATTTATTTTACAGTCAATTCAAAGGAATTAAAAATTGACCACTTCACATTTTTCAAAGAACCTATTGGACTTGATGATCCAGAGAAAGAAATAGTACGAGATGCCAAAAGAATGAGAGTATGTTCTTACATTCTAAGCTTTAATGTTACAAAACATGTTGTTATATTTAAATATTTGTTTTGTAAATTTTTTCATATTATGAACTCACTGACTATAAAAAGAACTGAAAGAACTTTTTTATCATATTGTTTATCACATAATATTAAGAGGTATGTGCAGGAAGAAAATGTTTATATACACATAATTTAACGTTTTTTATTTATTGTAAACTTAAATTTTTTTAAAAATAAGTTCACGATTTAGATATTTCATTACATTGCAATGATTAATGTAAGTAATATATTGCTTTAAAATCCTAAACTAGAAAGCAGATTTCATTTTCTATCTGCATTGTTTGCAGGGATCTGTGGGAGGATATGGAAAGAAATCTCTTGCTAGTAGAAAATTCACACCAGTAAAAAAACCAGCACAAGAATCTGCAGCAAAAAAGATAGTACAAGAACCTGTAACAAAGAAACCTGTACAAGAATCTCCTGTTCAGGTCGCTGTTACTGCACCTATACCTGCGCCTGTATCCGCAGAAGCTTCAAAACCTAGTTCCGTACCTGTGTCAGTGCCTACAAGAGCTACCAAATCGACAAAAGTTTCAACACCTACAGTACATAAGATGACAAAAACAACTGCAAAGAAAACTCCTCAAATAAGTACGTTTTATTGGCTCAAAAATTTATATATTTTTAATGTCGTTTTGTAAAGGTGTTTTTTATTTTCGAGTTTATCAACAATTTGAATTATTTCGACATTGAGTTCTATATTTTAAAAGGATTCTCAATAACTCGAAGTAGATTGCAAAAAAGATTCTGTGTCAGTATTTCTTTCTTTTTCTTCTTTTGTCCAAGCTGATCTACACGTATATTATCAAAAATATCAAAAATTTTGTCTGAATTGCATAACAGAAATGAAATCATCAGCTGAAGAGATTGAAATGCTTCCACCTCAGCGGAGTATAGCAAATACAAGACGGAATCAACAAGCCGCAGAAAAAGTTGCTCCTGTCAAAGCCAAAAGATTGCTACCGTGAGTATTTTAATAATTTAGTTTTTATATTTAGTTGTTATCCTGTTCACACATTTGTACACATACATACATACATACATACATACATACATATATAACATGTTCTCTTGGATAGTTGAATGCGTAAATTTAATCGAAAAAAGCATCTTTATTTTTTATATAAGATTATATAAAATATAGAAAATGTTTTTTTCTGGAAAACCTATAAAAAGAATAAGAAAAGATTGATATATTCAGAAGATTATGTGTTTGAGTGAGTGTGTGTGTTTTTAAGAATGTGAGAGAAAGAAAAAGAGCAAGAGTGAGAGCGAGGGCTTAATTGAAATATCTGATAATTGTGTATATCTTTATTATGCAATTTATTTTTTTATGTATTTGTTTAAAAAAAGATATACATAATTCAAAGTTGTTGTACATTGTTTTTGAATGCAACAGCAACTTATATTCTACCTATAATTTTCATAACTTTTCCCTTTTGATCCTATTTCACAAATCCTTAATAAGCATCTTGTGTTTTTTTTCCTGAATTCCTTTTCCCGTCAACGCACATCTTGCAGGCCGAAAGTTCAAGAACCGTGCAGCATAAGATGTTCTACGAGTATGGGATTAATACCAAGTTTGCAATGCCGTATCTGTCTCTGTTTGTATCATCCTGAATGTGTCGATAGCAGGGAAGTTCCAGGCAGTGATGAATACGTCTGTAAGGTAGGTTTGCTGCATAGTGTAAATTAAGTAAACAATGATCTAGTGGCAAACAAAGAATTGTGGATTGAATAAGTTTATCCATTCATATATATTATATTGTTTGCTTTCCGACAAAACTATTGCTTCTGTGATATATCAAAGAATTTTCATCTTCCATGATTATTGCACATAAATTGATAGTTTTTTTTATAGCACAAAATTAAATCTGTTATAGAATTGTCAACCAGATACTAAAGATTCTCATACATCGAATAATCCTACTCTGACACCGCCTCCATTGATTCCAATCAGTATGTTGGGTACTCAAAATGCCAAATCAAAACATCAACCTAACGCACCGCCACCTCCAAAGTTGCAAAGAATTCCCAAGAATTCAGACAGCGCTGATGCGCAAACAAGAAATTCTCCCAAAGTTTCCAAGACAACGTCTGCGACATCAAATACATCCTCAAATACAGATAAAAAAGAAACCGCTTGGTTTCCTCAAACGGAGAATGAGTTTTTGCAGAGCCATGATGGTACTATGCCGAAACCAGCGCAAAATATCGCTCTGATGGGTGGTAAGAGATATATTGTAGTACCGAAAAATAATGCGATGGCGGTTCAACCGGCTATAACAGTGAAACCAGACAAAATTGGCGACAAACCTCCAATACTTCAAGATGGTTTACTTACCGACATCTCGAACACCGTGGATAATTCTGTTGAAAAGTCGCACGCGCCTTCATTAAAGCACTTGAATACTGACGCGTCTGAAAACGTAAATGTCATACCCAATAAAGAAATTTTAAAAGATGCGACAAATGACGTAACACATCTTGTCTCTTCCGCTGCCATCGAAGAGCGTGACAACAAAGATGGTAAAGATAATACGGATGAAGAAGTTAAGATTACAAAGAATGACAAGACTTCTCCAAAAAGAGACAAGTCTGTTGAAAATGTACCAGAAACTAAATTCTCTACTGCTAGTGTAGATGATACGGCCGAAGAAAACAAAGCAGCTACAAGTCGTGAATCGCCTGAGAGACAACTTGAATGTACGCCAATATCGTCTACAGAAAATATTGTGAGCAATGTTGAAACTAAGACAATCAAATCTGATCGGCAACAGTCAAGTAAAGCGGGTACAGTAAAAAAAATAAAAAATATCAAGTAAGTGTGTACGTTTTAAGAAAACAAAAAAACAAACACCGGTATTCTCTTATTTTATCCTGCATTTAAAACGTTTCTTCTCCAAGTGGATTTAAGTTACGGCAACTATCTTTTGAGGTTTTGGCAGTTGCTTTGTACATATTGTATTTACAAAGTTTAGAGACGCACTTTTTTTTATAATAACCAATGCTTGAGCAATCAAAAAATAGAAAATATTATTTTTACTTGTCCATACTATACAAAGCTTGATATATTCGAATGCATATTCGATTTTATATATACGACAAGATATTTTACGCAAGATATTTTAAATACAAATCTTATAATGTAAACATGTGCAAAATCCTACATTATTGTAAATGCAATGTACACAGATGTTTATTATATTTGGAAATATAAAAAACACATGTTATAAAAATGAATTTGATTTTGTCGTATGATCGAAGCACACTGCCTTAGCTTCTTAAAAATACGGCCACATTCCGAAGAAATATAACAAAAGTAAATAAAACGCGCGCACCCCTATAAAGTTTAACGATTTTTTTTTTCTATTTGTGTAATTGTAGTATCAAAGTAAATTTGTATTTTATCTAATCCTCGATTTTATCCGACACTTTTAAATGCACATTTTATGCGTAAATTTTATACGAATGTTTACATTCATGCTGCAATTACAAATAAAGCTTTATTGATAAGTGCTTCAGCAAAAAAAATCTAATTCATTTTTATTTTTTATATTTGCAGATATAAAGACATGTGTGCGAGCCGAAACACAAAAGCTCTTAGTGCGTTTTCCCGAAAATTCTCACAATCTTCGTCCTTTAATCCCATATCAAATCCCATGTTTGTTTCTTTGCAACTCTTATCACCTTTTTGATAGGAATTTATATATTCTCTTAAGCAGAGAGAATTATATTTTTTTCAGAGGTGTTTTTAACACATTATTTGAGAATTGTAACGTGTAATGTGTAACGTAAACATAACTCTTAATTTGAAAACCTCTGTAAAAATAAGCTCCTGCTTTTAGTTTTAATTGCGAGATAAGTGAATTATTTTTTCGGTATAAAATATGTGTGCTAAAAATATTTTTGCAAACGTAATAAAGATGCAAGATGAAACGTATGTTTTTAAAATGTGATTCATTTTTTATGTTTTTCAGAAAAAAGAACCAAGAGGTTGAACAGCAACAGAATTTTATGGTTTCGATTTGTGCTGGTTATAATGCCTTGCTACGTATTTTCCAATACCTTAAAGTGCAAGAGCTACTAAGGGCTGCGCGAGTTTGCAAAATGTGGCGTGATCTCGCTGCGCATCCGTCTCTGTGGAAAACTGTACGGATGAAAAACAGTCAAGTCACCGATTGGGAAGGTCTGGCGGACACATTACAAAGACGAGGTACTCAATACCTAGATCTTAGAAAAATGTTGGTGGCTGGTGAATCTGACCTTTGGAAGAAATTCTTGACTGTTATACCGCGAGTTACTAGTCTCGTCAAACTCGAGCTGTGCAAATGCCCAGTCATGGTGGTCGAAGAGGTTATTAAGAACTGTCCTCAGTTGGAGGTATTGAGTGCAATGTCGATCAAGTGCGATTCTCTCAACTTGGAATCGGTCGGCAATCTAAAGCAATGTCAAGAACTCCGACTTAAAGCGATAAGCGGAATGTCGTTGCAGCAAGATCTTACACCTTTACAAGAATTGAAGCAGTTAACACAGCTGGTGAGGATTCATATCCAAAATGTGTACTTTTTATTAAAACATCATGTATTAATTAAATTTTATTACATGTAACAACTCTTTGTTACTTTTGCAGAGTTTAACATCAGTCAGAGAACTTGGGAAGAAGAAAATTGATATTATACAGGCATTAACGAACTTGGAGACGCTAGAATTAGGTGAATGTTCCGATTTCCCTGATAAATTTGGAACTAACGTTCTAATCAAATTGAACAAATTAGAACGTCTCAGACTTGAAAAAGGTCAAGGATCCTGTTGCACATTTAATATTCTCGAAGGTGTATCGAAATTAGAGAATCTGAGTCAGATGGAATTGGTCAATTTTGATGTAAAGAATGGTTTTGACAAATGTCTTGCCAATTGCAAGAACATTAAAAGGCTATTAATTATACCGACTTACATATCACAATCAGCGACATCTAATAACATGGTACTCGGAGGTGTCACAGAATTATCAAATAATTTGACACACTTTGTATGGGGCGTTACACTCGAATTACTCAGAGTTACGGAATTATTCGTTGATCAGTGCAATCTTACAAACAAACAAGTTAATGGCGATTCTATACCGGTTTTAAAACCAGTCCCTTGCCTAAACTTGGTCAAGAATACCGAAGAAGAAACAGAAAACCAAAAAGGTATGTTCTAAGTTTAAGTGTGACTTAGAGTTTTGTATCATATCGAATGGAATGCAAATATGTACACGTTTATGTAATTTATAAATATGATTTTACAGGTGACAAGTCGCAACCGCAGTTAACAAGTCCGCAGGTGGACATCCTGCCGCTGCCTCAATTGCAGAAACTTCTTTTAACCGCATTACCCAAGACTCGAGTCAAAATCTTAAAAATTCCCTTTCACGCTACATGGCGACAAAGCATTTCTGATACCGCCACGTAATAGAGACGAATAAAATAATACAGAACTATAGTGACACAGATGAAAGAAGTGGTGAGGATTTTTATAGATTCTACATCATTTGTGCGCTACACATTTATGGGAAATGTTTGAAAAAGAGAGAGAGAGAGAGAGAGAGAGAGAAACCTCCTTCTATCTTAAACAAGACTTTTGCACTACGGGCTTGTATCTACAATGCCTAGAAATTAGGTGAAAAAAATTTTTGTGTAAACTGATACAATATAGTAGTTGATAAAAATATATATTAAAGAGTAGTGACTCCATGAGACCGGTCCTAGTGCGAGAGTCCTATTGTATCATGAAATTTTAACGAAGAAATTGCGAAAAACTTATTGTTATTCTTGTATATAACTGATGTCGAAATTATATAATTTGTAATTGGTACGCTGATTACGAGAGTTACTAAAACGCGACTTTTTGTCCACAATCAGCCAGTTTGCGGAGAATCACCATAAGGAAATTTCATTCAAATGATCGTTTAGAAAGAAACCACCGTAGCAATTCGTAGTAACCGAGTAAAGGATTAACCTTTGCTCTACGAACGTATCGAATTATTTTAATTTTTTTCTTGTAATTTGAGTTGCATTGCAAATTGTAGTTATAATTCGCATGCGTTAAAAAATTATATAAAATTTATTTAAATAATACAAGCTATAAGAGCTGTAAACAACTATACACAGCACGGCACTCGTAAAGTGAAAAAATGTACTTCGAATAAAAAGTTTAATTTTAAATATATAAGCATTCTATCCGTACAATTGCCGGATTGTATACATTGATAAGAGATGTAAGAGGTGGATGTGTGGCACTCTTGTTTTTAAAGACACATACTATTTTATGTATACGTATAAATATTGAGATAAAACATTTCGGATAAACAATAAAATCGAAGTACAAAGTATAATTTTATTCCTTTAACCGAACATATCGAAAGTTTCAATGTAACTGCTCAAAATGCCGGTCGCAACATTGCTTGAGCATCCACTATTCGTCAAAGGCTTGTTTTCTCTTAAGACAACAGGTAATGCACTCTCGTATAAGTTTTATATTAAAGTGATTTTGCACATTCAGGTGTAAATAAAAAAGCAACGCTCTTCATCTTAAAATCTCCTCAACAAAAAGTTTTTTTTTCGAATGAACGTTGGAGAGCACATAACTTGTTTGTTTTAGGTTTTCAAGAACGCATAAAATAGAGAATATAATTTTACGTAATTTCTTTGTTAAAGTTTCACAATTTGGGATAGGACTGGATTTGGAGAAACAACATTTTGTGTGTGTGTGTATATATATATATATATATATATATATTTGTGGTACACGCAGTGAGTTTCTTTTTATATATAATCTTCAAGAATTATTTTCTAATAACTCTGCAACGTATCGGTACACATTATACAGCAATGAGACCAACTACAAATTTAATATTTTTATGGTGAATATGCGGGACCATGTACGTGTCATTTTCTCCAAGATAATTGTCAAAGTATGATATTTCTTTGACATGACTTAAGTTACTGTGAAGAACAGTTTTCTATCCTTTTTGTACATTATTGACATCGACTATTTTATTTAAGATAGAGAAAAATAGCATAAATTTGTATTTTGCCGAAGTTGCTGTTACGTGTATCTGCGTTGGGAGTAATTCAACAAGATTACATACAAATTTATATATTTTGGATTTGTCATACTTACGTTCGTACAATTGCAAGTAGATTTGTTGATAAGAAGAAAGGGATAAGATGAGAATGAGATGAGTACTTTGGTGACTTTTTTGATCAAGAAGAGAAACAAAAGAGATGTACGAAAATTAAGCGACATTTGTAATTCGAAATTAGATTTGTATGTTTCGCCGAATATAAAAACGAAACAAAAGCGAACTTAATAAATTTAAGTTTTTATTAAAATAATAAAAATGATAAAATCTTGCGCGCGTATATTCGGCTCTAGCTATTAACTGTATATAAAAAACATGTAATATCACACATGCACACATATATATGCAATAAATATATATGTAATTTGAAATTATATATATATTTATACATATAATATCAAAACTTTGTATATCTCTCTCTATATCTTTTCAAGATTTTAGGATATGGAGTTTTTCGTTGTAAAGAAATTAATTCGCAAAATTTGAGGAGAGTGTAGGACGTGTAATATATTTATTTTATTTACACAATCAAAGGTAATGTTATTAAAGGTGTCATTAAATATATATATATATATATATGTGTGTGTGTGTGTGTGTGTGTATATATATATATATATATATAAGGAGTACAAAAGGGATATGATAATTGTTCAGCGTTTATATTCATATTCCTTTCAATAAGATACCACGTGTTTCCTTCTTTACTTTGTCATGAAATCCTTTTATATATAAGAATAAATATTAGAAGAATATAGAGACTTATATTTTATACTAAAATAAAAGAGAGAGAGAGAGAGAGAGAAACATTATCTTATAATTGTATGCTAAACTTACATTTTAAGCAATATATACAAAGTAGAGATAAATTTGTTTTAAGAAATGTTACACTGTGTAATTTATCTCGCGGTCAAACCCCCACCATATATTAATTATATGTTCTCGTAGCATAACATTTTTCATGAATTCTATAATAAATATATTTCCAGCACAATTGTACACGTTATTGTCATTTTTATATTTATCGTACTGTGTTTTGTACAATTTTAATAATTTGTCAACATGCATATCGAAATTGAAATAATTTTATATAAAATATGTATGTATATTTGTCGTTTTTTTCTTTTGAGAGGAAAAGAAAATTGGCATTATTTGTAACAATCTATTTATTTATTTAACTTTCAAAATGTCAGTTTAGCATTAAATAACGCTAATAGCGTCTCCTTAAGCGAAACCTTGATAGAAATTGAAAATCAATAGAGTGCGGTACTGAGAGAGTCGTTTGGGGGAAGCAACTTTGCGCTGATTTTGAGGTTATGTCCTTCATATCTCAACATCCGTATCCGTGGTGGCGTCCACCAACGGAGGCTGACGAAGGCTCGACGCTCGTACGAGCTATTTTCGTTGCGGCGAAAAAGTTTTGCTAGTTGCAGGCGCCGCGCGTTACGCATTATAATGTATCTGAATGCGAAGAGGAGCTATCAGAGCGCCGTAAGATAGTAGACAAAAATGGGCAGAAGAAAGGCTCGTACATTGTCCAAAGGTAAACAACACGATCCGTCATCGCAGCAGAAGCATTTATCCACGGCGAAAAGGAACGAGCTCAATGCCCTGTGCGAGAAACTCTTTGATCGTGAGTACATCTCTTTGCTGAATAAGTTTTGATATTCTTCTCAGAAAAAATCTCAACTTTCTACCCTATTCTTATCCACGATAGAAAATTCTGTTTTTAAATGTTATTTTGATACATTTTGTAGTAAGCAGCAACCCGGCGTACTTAACGCAATTATGGAACAACTACTTGGATATATCAGAAGTTCTGCTGAAGGTTAAACGCCTGGAGGAAATGAAGATCGAATTGTCCCAACGATCCCTGGGGATTGGACAATTCATGAATTGGCTCATTGAGAACAAAGCGTGTGTTGATGGTGTGAGCATTGCCGATTTTCCAGGATACGATCTGGGACTGAAGGCAGACGCTGATTTTGTTCAGAATCAATTGATCTTAGAGATACCAAGGACTCTCATTTTCAGCACATACACCACAGCACCAGAATTGATTGTTATGCAGAATGATCCTTTGGTGCAGCATATGCCTCAAGTGGCGTTAGCGCTAGCGCTTCTTATAGAAAGACATAAGGAGAACTCGAAATGGAAGCCTTATTTGGACATGCTTCCCAATACTTATAACACAGTTTTATATATGAAGGCTAATGATATGATCGAGCTTAAAGGCAGCCCTACGTTAGGTACGACCAAGTCTTTACATTTTATTTCATCTTTTTCTTTTATATGAAAGACAAATTTATTTATATAACTTATAAATTATTTGCTTGGACTCTTAAATAATACATTTACTTATTTATCTTTGTGCAGAGGCTGCATTGAAGCAGTGCCGGAATATCGCAAGACAATATTCCTACTTTAGCAGAGTGTTTCAAAGCAATAATAATTCTGTCTCTGCAATACTTAGAGATAATTTTACCTACGAAAGATATTGGTAAGTAATTAAATAAGTAAAACAAAATATTTGATTTAAAAAATAAGGGTCGGCAATAAAAATATATTGATTGGAGAGAGAAGGTGTGTGATAAAAGTTACACTTTATAAAATATAACGTAACATTATATAAAATACATATATAGAACTATATATAGAACTATATATATATAGAACTATAAATAAATAGATCTTATCCTCTTATATATGTGGAAGTTCTGCAAAGCAGCTGTTTGTCATTTACAATCGGAAGAAGTTGCGAGTTAGATATTTCGATTATTGCGATGAAAATATCGAAAATATAAAATTGTGCCGGTAACGATTATTTCGCGTAATCGGGTATCGTTTCCCAGCTATCGTTCGCGTCCAACGAATCGTTGTCCATGTCGCTCTTGCTGTCAAACTCCTCCGCGGAGTTCGCTTCTTGCATTTCCGTCCTGTCGGGTCTCTTGGTCGTTGACGTGGCGACCACGTTGACCATCACGGTGCTCAAGCTGCTGGAATTCGACAACTTCCTTGCCGCCATAACCGGACCCTGGAACACCGCTCGCGACAGCGTGTTCCTGTACGTGTACTTTTGTTTCTGCTTGATCCGGCACACGATGAAGATCGCCAGAAACACGACGAGCGTCACGCCCAGTATCGCGCCGCTCGCTATTATACTCGGTTTTAGACCCTTTGGCAGGATTTTCTCTCCGTCATTTTTGCTGCTTATCGTCTCGTCGTAGATCGTTCTTATGTCAATAGTGTTCGGTTCCTCTCTCACGATCTCCTCGACAGATCCGACTTGGTGGAACTCGCTGGAGGAATTATCCGATCGAACAGTCTTCTCTCTGTCAATCATCGCCACATTCAAGTTGTACAACGAACTCTTCGCTCTTTGTTCGTCATCGATTTCAGCCTCGAATTGACGCTGCACGTCTTTCGCGAAAGGCAGGGAACCGAACGTTGTGAGTAAATCGACTATCTGCATCGTTCGACGGGGATTCTCGCCGCGTTCGTTCGACGTGTCGTTTTCCGAGATAAACGTTGATTCTTTCGACGCGTTTCTGTCACGCTCAACGAGATCCAGCAATCTCGACATCGACCCGTTCTCCACGTCCTTGTCGAAAAGCGAGTCGTGCAGGTAGCTCACGATGTTCTGCGCGAAGCGATTCATCGTTCTGTCCAACTTTTGCTTCGTGTCTTCTCTTTCAGTTTTATCTCGATCGGAGTTGCTCGCGGGTGAGAGCGTTACGCTAACTTCCCCGTCGTTCGTGCTGGAAGATTTCAACACCTTCGGCTTGGGTACTCTCAGCCTTGACACTTCTGTCAGATGCACCTTGCTGGAGCCTCTCTGGCGCAGCGCTATCAGCTCCTCCACGCTCATGTTTCTCGATTTTAAAAGACGCTCTAGCCGCTTGCCGGCCGAGCCGGACGCGAACAACTCGAAGATTTCCGCCCTAGCCTCCGGCTCGATCTCGGAAACGACCTCCTCGTAACGTCTGCTGCCTGTATCTCCTTGATAGTTCTCCGACGCGTGATCGCGAACCATCTTCTCTTCTACCGTTCGACTTGTCTGATCGTACACAGTCGAGTAATCATCAAATTCCTTTTTACTATCAATCGGATTTGCGGTTTGTTTTGTCCCCTCATCTGGTAGAAACGTATCGTCGGTTATTTCATCATGTTTATTGTCGTCTCCAGGGGTCGGAGCGTCGTTCTGATACTCGGTTTCGATGAAAGCGTCGTATTCTTCCGCGGAGGAGGATTCGCCGACACGAACCGACTGACTTTCGTCTTGAATAAAAGTCACTTTTTCGTTGCTATTATCTTCGTTATTTTCACTCTTGTGATCTTTCGCGAGTTCTATCCGTTCTGTGGGGTTGAGAATCTGCTCGATGCTCAGAGTGGACTCGGTGTCTCGGTGAGGCGGTTGCGACGGCACGACGGTTTTGCCCGGCGGACCGACCCAAACCGGAGCTCCCGAGCTCTTGCTTTTCTTGAAGTCCGAGAAGTCCGAGAACTCCATGATCTCTTCCTCGTCGAAGTTCCTCAGCTTTATCGCGCGATTGCTAGTCGTCAATCCAGCATTTCTGTTGTCGTTCCCGATTGATTTGACGATCGGCGGCACCGTCGATGTTGTCGCCGCCGAGGCGATCGTGGGAGTAGTCGCTTTCAGCAACGAGTCCTGCGCGGATTGCGTCGATATTCTCTCGGTATCTTCGGATTTTTCTTTATCGTTACTCATCTCGTTCGAAGAAATTTGCTCGTAACTTTTCGAAACTCTATTCGGAACAACTGTAGAAAGATTGTCTAAAATTCTCGAAGCTGACGTAAGTTTTATCGTGGTACTCTCGAACGTCATGGATGTCTGCGTCGTAGACTTGGTTGGCGTCGCCATCGTGGCGAGTTTCATCAACGAGTCGGACATCGCTCTCGACATCTCCTCGATGTACTCGTAAGACTCGTCTGCGTTTCTTGACTTGAGAGCGTTGATCACGTCGGCCTTCCCTTTAAGGAGGTCGGCCAACGTGAGATTCCTGCGCTGCAGGATTTCTGACAGGCTCGAACCTTCCTCTTGCTGCATCTTGAGCAGCATCTTCAGCTCGAGCGTGTTCTCACGATCGTTGTTGGACGGTGTCGGACGATGTTCATCATCAGGATCTTTCATCCGTGACAAAACTGCCGACGAGTTTCTCGATTCGTCGTCACTAATGGAAGGTGCGTCGTTTGCTAAAGCGAATTCGTAATTCTGCGGTGGTCGTCTCTTCCTCGGACGAGGCTTCGAGTACTCTTCGTCACTGAACTCGTGTTCGTACTCGCGCGCCTGAAAGGCCTCGCGATACTTCGAGGTGACCTCTTGGTCGTTCAGAGAATCACCTACGAAGTTACGACCGCGTTTCCCGTTGATGCTCGCCGCACTTTCAATCGTCTCCCTCGTCAAATTCTCGCGCGGATTCTTCAACGGACGACGTCTCCCGCGCGGATAATCCTCGTCTATGTCGCGACCATCATAAGCGGCTTCATAGTCACTCGTAGGAAGTCGTCTGTCCGAACTGTCGATTCGAAAACGATTCGATTGATTGAGCGCGTAGCGATGCTTGAACGGTCGTCGACCTGTCGGATCCGGAAAACCGTCTTCCTCGGCATCCGCGATCTCCTCGTCCCTCGAATAGGACTGGAAATGAGAAAACGGCAGCAGCGGCACGGAATCGCCGTCGCGCCATTTCGGCTCCAGAGCCTCGCCGTTGTTTCTCCACTTGCCTATCGGCTCGCTTGATCGCTCGCGATCCTCCAGCAATTCTCCGGGCGCTTCCGCGTCGAAATCCGCGAACTGTCCTCGCAACTCCTTCTGAAATAATTAAAAAATTGTTCAAGATAAAATTCAAGAAAATTTGTTTCAGTAACGTGTATTTTATTAGAAAGAAATATTTTATATACGACGTCATTTTCGTATTCGTGGGTAAAACCAACGCATCGCGGAAGTGTACGCGCCGCAATCACTATCTCTCTTTCAATTATATGCGTTGGGATTTTTTCCAAGCGATTGAAAAAAGATTCGGCGCTTTTACTTTTGTGTTGTACGCCGGACGCGTGAGAACGCATGAAATACGAGAAGCCGCGTTCTTCCGTTCTCGTTTCCGCGAGGTAAACAACCCTCTTCTGTTAAGTTAATTAGAGAATGATCTTTTTCACAAAGAAGATATCAAATGAAAAAGGCCCACATTTATCAAAATCTCTCGTTACGCTATTTGCATTACGCATTAGACGCAAATAACGTTCGAATGACGAACAGATACGAAACTGTGTTTCGTAAGACGGTGCGAAGCTGAATTGATTCATTATCGTTCTATTTCGTAACTTTATTAATACAGGAGAGTTTCGTGCTGTCACGCGTGATTTTCACTTCGCTTTCTCGACGCGAAAGAAGAAGAAAAAAAAAAAAAAAGATCGCGTTCCCATTTTCCACGATCTCCGATCTCGCAGAATTTACGATCCGCGTGAGAACGCATTCGCGCGATTATTCTCTCGCGCAGATACGTGAACGTCGACTCACTTCAAAGAAACCACCGCACTTATTTCGGAGTTTTACTATTCTCGTCTCGGTGCATTGTGCGTCCCGACATTTCGAAACGTGAAATAAATTTTGCGCGTATTCTTTTTTTACATGGTCTACATTCTCCAATTTTTATACAAGTCTGCATTTGCATAGTGTTTTCGGTTTTCTTTGTTCTTTGAAACGCGCGCTTCTACGTTCTTCGTTTTCTATTTCCCGTTCGAGTTGTTGTGTGCATTTTCAGTCGGATTCCGACAGTTATTATAACTTTCGTTTGTTCGTCGCGCGTTCTCGCCTTCGACGCGAGATTATTAGCGAATATATACTCGCGACGAAAACACACGACAAAACGCTCGTAAAGTCTCGAACTTTCCGCGCGCAGCGCGCGGCCAGCTTTCTCTTTCTCTCGTGGTTTACGCGCGAGTTTTCTCGTCGTCGCGCCGCGTCGATCTCGCGGCCAGGCGCGACGCATCGGCGAAAAATTCCGGGAGGAAAAGCGTTCCGACAGAACGATCCCGCGCACGATTTCGGCATACGCCGTGAAAACGTAATGGCAACCGCGAGAGAATTCAAGCAGACACACGTATATAAAAGATGCGTTTTTTTATGTCAGAAAAACTTTCTCCGAACTACAATATAAAACCACACGATACAAATGTTCAATAGACGAGAAAGAACAACGCTCGTTTCTCGATATCGATAATTGCATATCGTGCAAAAACTTTCAAGAGTCCTTAACATTCTATACTTGTATGTAATGTGAGTCACACTTGATGACATCTAACAAACGCAATTTTTTTACGACAAACGGAATTAATTTTTATGTATCTTGCGGACCAAGAGGTCTCGAAGAAAGGAAGATTTAGGTGTTTCCTTTCCCTATGTGTTTGATATTCAAAATCGCTCGGTGTGGCGAATAATTCTTGCAAATGAACAAAACTGCTCTCGACACGTGTGCCAGTTGTTGCGAAAAATCACAACCGGTTAAAAGTGTCAGAGGAGATACTACTTTCGGTTAGTATATATGGTCAATAACCTTCTCCTGCCTGAACTGGGAACTATCACTTTTCGAAAAAGTTTTCTCGCATTGTGATTGCGCAGTCGTCAATAAGAAACGATTGTTATGATTTATAATTACGTTCAAATATGTTTGCACATGTCGTTTAATATTTTATTATTTTCAAGAGAGAAGAAACTTTTCTGCTTTTTTATTAACTAAAAATTGATACGTTTGACAATTGTTGACAATTTCAAAATTTGTTCCTTTTTCTTTCTTCATCAGGAATGAGACAACGACGACTTGTTCGAAAGCATCGAGACGTAAAGTTCTCTCGCGATTACCTGATATTCATAGTCGTCGCTTCGACCCGCGGCTTCCGGCTTCCTGATCGGATCTCCGTGGACCAGAACGTCGCGCGAACAGTCACACGCGATCAGCGCGAGCACGAGAACCACCTTCCGCATAGTTGCAGCGCGATCAGGAATCTCGATGCTTCTTTGGGACACCGCGATCCTTGCTCGCCGCCGGCGCGACACTTCTCCTCGTTGTCCCAGTAGTTAATAAGGTGCACGTAAATTGCCGCAATGAACAAAATCAGAAAAATTGCGTTCTTCCTGTTACACAGACTCAGGATCTCCTCAAAAATCATGCAGGCGAATATTGCACTTTATGAATTATTCCCAAATTTCACAGAAGAAGAATAGAATACAATAGAATATAATATCGCAATGAAGATTTCTTTTACTCTATTTGCACTGTAATTAACCAACTACACTAAGATAATCATCACGCGATCTTGATATCGGCTCGCGCAAATCTTAATTGTATTGTTATTTTCACGTTTATGTTCACCACAAACAAAAACTCTTCGAAACTGTGGAGATTCAGTTTGCGAGTCTCTTGATGTCTCGCAATTTTCGTTCACTCCGCCGCTTTATTAGTTTCTCCTTTGTTTCCCACGTCAAAGGAGCTCCTCGTCGATTTCCGCGCGGAGAACATCGCGATCGGATGCGTTCTCTATTTTTGGTCTAAGCGAAAGAGAGCAGCGTCTCTCACTCGCGCACAAAACTTTCGCGCTCGCGCTTACTCCTCTCTGCGTCCTCGGCAAATAGCCTCCGCGAACTGACACCGCTTTTCTCCGTGCGCGCTCCTAAGTAAGTCGGTGAAACTCGAGAGAAGCAGAGTCTCTTCCATCAACACAACGCTCGAACGTATCGCCGCCTGCTCTCGATGAAATGTTATCCGAGTCACGTCGGAGATGCGAATCCAACAAAAATATTTATTACCAATACACTGCCATCATTTATTACCATCACAACTACTAGGTGCCATCTCTTTATCTACTTTTACGTCCGCTAATTAGATCGGAACGCGTGATGCAATCCGCGAAGAAGAAGCGTCTATGTGCGTGTGACTGTCAAATTTCAAGGAAGGAAACGCAGTACCGGAGATCGCGTCACCCAAAGCATCATGGTCACGCGTCTTAAAGAATCTCGGAGAAGGGAAAAGATACGCGTGATCGCTTTCGCAGCACGTGAAAGACAGACCGGCTGCAAGTGTTGTCGAGAAAACCGTGGTTCTTTTCACGAGCGGGAGAACGCGCTTTGCCACTCTCGACGATATATTCCTCCGCTCGCCATCAGCAAAAGTCACGTTTGTCGTCTTGTAACGCGCGTGCTTTCACACGCGAATCCGAATTGTTGTTTCGCTCGATCGAACATATCCTGTTTCTTCTATTTCAGAGAAATTGTTTCTTATTTTTTTCGAATATCAAGGATGACAAGTTTTTTAATTCGCAATTTGCATTAATATCAAAGACGTTAATGGGGAGAAGTGGAAGTGTCCTGTAGAATAAAACTGTCGTTTATCTCTCAACCTGTTTTCACACAATTATAACACACACGCATTTATGTCTGATAATGTCTGTAATTTCGCGTAAAATTGTAATTTTATGACGTAAATCGCTGATTATTTAATTACGAGCAACTTTTCATCGAAATTTTATTTCTATCGCCGTTACGACACCGTTATTTTATACAATCTATTTTCTCACAGGTTTTGTTGTAATGTTAACGACGTATTAATATGCGATATCGCGCCGAGAAAAACTGCGACGGACCTGTTTTTATCTCGCAATCGGATCTCTTGGTTGCATATCTCGCGCACAGGGTTGACGTTTTCGTGAATTCAGTTTCGTCGATTCGTTTCGGAACGATCTATCGCTCGAAATAAAATCTAAACTCAAACATGTAGGATTTTAAATATCAATTTCGATTTCGTTCAGATCATTTTTGAGAAATAGAAAGTGGAATGATTACGCGTTCGCACAAAAAACTCTCAGTAAAAACTCAAATAACGTACCTTTTTCCCGAGAGAGAAAAAGAGAGAGAGAGAGATGCAAATTCAGACAATTACGATTTGAAAACAAATATAAAGCTTATAGAAGTGAATTCAAGCGGCAAAAACTGTGGGAGTGGGTTGCATCTGGATGGACAATGAGCGATCAAGCGCGCTATTAGCCTGACACGGTTTACTGAAATCAATTTGTAAGAGGAAGAGCTCGATCACGCAACGGGCGCGCAATGGTCGTGCACTCGGTCGGATCTTATTATATGTACTATGTACAAATGATGAAAATCTCTCTCGGCGAATGAGATTAACACGCAATCTTTCACGGTGGTAATGTGGTGAAAATCGCTTGTTTCTCCGGACAAAGAGAGAGAGAGAAAGAGAGAAAAAGAAAGGAAGAGAAGATGAGGGAGGCGGGGAGAGAAGGAGAGAGTGTCGACGAACATCTCAGAACGAACATAGTGATAATTGCGCCAATAAATCTTCGAGTACGTTCATTTCCGGAATTCTGGGTCAAGTTCTTGCGTGTCCGAAAAATCTCGCTCGCGGCAAAGTCAACTATGTTCTTTCTCAATCTTCTCGAAGGCGAAAGTTGACGGAGGAGCTCCGGAGATTCATGCGAGTGCACATGCATTTGTCGTAAGAGTTGATTTCACCTAGAATTGAAGAATCTTTTAGACCAAGCGTCAGTGAATGTCTCAGCTTTTTGATATTAAAAAGTTTCTCAAGCAATATACACTATGCAAATAAAAATAAACACAAGATGACATTTACTGGTTTATATAAATAGACCAGTATGACAAGTACTTGGTGCAAATAATTTTTAAAGTCTTTGTTTGAAATATACGCATGGTATAAAATTATAAAATATGTTAAAAAATATAATATTAAATATAATATTAAAAATATGTTAAAAAATATAATATTTTGTTATACGCACATAAAGAAAAAGAAACAAAGTCAAACAAATGGGTGACGCCATGAATAGTAACGTTGAATAAAATGTTTCAGCTGGGCCGTTTCCACAGTGATGACACGGCAAAACTTGATTCCGAGTCCGGACGGCTCGCGAATGATCCATGCTTTAATCCCCATGTGGGACATGTGCAATCACGAGAATGGGAGGGTAAGTTATATTTGTCTAGTTAGTCTTCTAGATAAGTTGCACGGTTGATAAGCTTGCGTTCGAACGATCAATATGTTTGCTGTTGTTCTTATAGATTACGACAGATTTCAACGCGTCGTCGGATCGCTGCGAATGTTACGCGTTGAGAGATTTCAAAAAAGGGGAGCAAATATTTATAAGTTACGGGCCGAGGACAAACTCCGATTTCTTCGTGCACTCGGGCTTTGTCTACATGGATAACGACCAAGTATTAACAATTTTTGATTATTTAAAGAGAGAAAAAAAGAAAAAAAAGTAATTTTGCTAAAGACGAGTATTAGATTTGTCGAAGAATCTGCAAATAAATAAAAATCAAAGGATTATATAATTTCTTGCGCGCAATATAACTAAAAAAAAAATATTTACAGGATGGTTTTAAACTTCGTCTTGGCATTAGTAAAGCGGATTCTCTTCAGAAAGAACGAATAGAATTATTAGACAAATTAAATCTGCCGTCGGTAGGGGAATTTTTGTTGAAACCGGGCGCACAACCCGTCTCTGATACGCTATTAGCCTTTTTGCGGGTGTTCAGCATGCGAAAAGCCGAGCTGACGCATTGGCTGCACTCAGACAAGGTCTTTGACCTGAAATGTATGGACTGTGTGCTGGAGACGGTCGTTGAAGAGAACGTAAGAAAATTTCTGCTGACCAGGCTACAGCTCTTAATTGCTAATTACCCGACGACACTGAAGGTGAAAGTAAAACCCGACGATTGTATTGTTCCGGTTTGCTCGCGACTCACTTATTGTTATCAACACGATTGTTTCTCTTATCGCAGGAGGATCTAGAATTATTGGAGCTCACGTTGCCACAGGTAAAAAAAATGGCCGTTCAGCTGAGAGTCACTGAAAAAAGGATTCTTTTGGGCGCGCTTGACTATGTGGAGCAGTGGATAAAGGCTTGAAAGAATCGGCTGGAACTACGATTGAAAGCATCTTTCGAAAGAAATCAATTTTATTTTTACAAATTTTCGAAAGACGATTTTTTCAAGTATAAAAGTAAAATATAAAGGCGCGGACAAATTTATATATGTATATATAATTATATATATAATTATACATATAATTATATATAAATAAAATGTATATATCTATCGCCTACTAAATAATACGCAGATTTTATGCTCGACGTGTGTGGGCGCGTGCTAATTAATAGGAAGCGTAAACCTATTCGAACAACTATGTATCGTATGTACGTCTACGTAAGAAATGATGTACAATATAATTGTACAATAATGGCGTGCTCATTAAGCATTTCAATTCCTCGTTTCTTGCGATGGAAGCTTTCAAGTACCGCATTTTCGCATCAGTCCTTTTTTTTTTTTCAAATTTTCAACCATTAATCAAACAAATGTGTTATATAATCAAGTTAATTTCAATCAATAACGAGAACTGATACTCCGTACTCGCCTGCTTCGATGTGTAATCTAAAAAAACGAAGTGATATATATCTGTGTAAAGATAATATTAATGAATATATTTATTTTTCAAAATGAGAATATACACACATAACAGAGCTGGAATTCTCGATGTAAACTACGATATCGTAGGCCTATACGACATTAGACTATGCAAAATATTTTCTGACGCACGTGTGTGTATGTGTGTGTGTGAGATCTCAAAGGACCTGCGTAAATATTACTCCTGCGAGACAATTCTTTCAAGTATAAATCAATTTACGCGAGTATTATTTATGAATGTCATTGTCTCTCTTAAACTGCATAATATTCTTGCATAAATCATAATTCAGTAAGATATGTTGTTTCACGAAAAAAGATAGAATCAATAAAGAGAATTATCAAGCTAAATTGTAGCGAGCCGCTACGATGTAAGCTACAGCAGGACTGATAGCTCCGTAAAAAATCACATGCTTTTTTTAAATATATTTCAACATAGAAAAAAGAAGAATGACAAAAATACATTATGTAATAACATACATGTGACATAAAATATATGTGACGAGATTCAAAATCTATTGTGATCCAATATCATATGTAGAATATCTCTCTCTTTCTCACTTTGCGTTCTGTAAGAAATCTCAGCGCTTTTGTGAGACTCATAGAAGTCAAGCAAGTGTCACGTGCGACACGGCGAAACTGTATAATGTATTATACAAGTTTGATTTATATTTCTTTTATATCAAAACCCGAAGAGAACGAGGAGAGGGAGAGGGAAAAAGAGAGAGACATACTATATGTATACTACCGTTAAAAAATCTGGGTATATGCTAGATAAAACAAAAATTACGAATTTCAAATAAAGCTTTAAATTTGCTCTCGAGATATATATAAAGTAATTACATTTTTTATATAAGTGCAATTACAATATTTTAATAAATTATGAGAAATATAAAATGTACCATTGCGTTATTTCAATTGTTCGTTTCGAAGTCGACCCTTGATTAACAGAATCAAACACGCGTCTTACGTTCCTAAATTTTTCGACGGTAGTAGCATCGCGCCACAATTCGTTTTCTGCAACTAGATGAAATCCACTAGTAAGTTTATCGGAAAATATCAGCTATTTTCGGTGTATTTATAAATATTCATTTAATTAGTGTACTTCGGGAAGTTTGCTATTACATTTCTATCTAAATTGTGTTTAATAATTATATTATTATCCCTCTCATCTCCATATATTTTACTCAACGAATAAACGACAGAAAAAGAGAGAAATTGCAATATGAAGTAAAATTAACGAGTTTTTTGTAGTATATAAATCGATATTAAAATTGTGTGAAGCAAACGATAACTTTGAAAAAATAGTATTTTATGCATAAGTCTATAATTTGTGAACGGCACTTGTTTCCTTCGACAGTACGGCATCATATGAGAACGTTTGGGAAGGTGGTTGACGGTAAAAGCTAACAGCTTAGAGAAGAAAACTTGTTGCTTTTTGTCATCATCACAAAACTGATCAGATCTCGCTTTGTCATTCGCGCGTGCGCGAAGAGGAGAGAGAGAATTACTGTTTACGATACCGTATCATATTCGGTCTCCTCTTGCAATGATTCGAGTTCGTTACAAGTGTCAAAATAGCTGCTGGAATCCTTAAAGTCAGGAACTACAACGATATCGATAGCATCTCCCTTGAGTACGTAATTGTCGTCCTCCATTCTGTCGTCGTCCTCTTCCACCTTAACGTTTCCTACATCGTGTTCCTCCCTGAGATGCGTGAGAAGGAGCCGCAAGGCGTAAAATATCTTGTCACAGAGATTGCATTGGTACGTCTGACCGTCGGCGGCGCGCAAACAGTGCATGTAATCCTTCATAGGCTGATAGACCTTTCTGTGCAGAGCCATGTGCTTCTCGTGGTCCATTGAGAGAATGAATTCGTAAGAACAGATGGAACACTTGAGGTTGTGTTTCGTCCACATGGTGTGCACCTTGAGCCGATGGAGACTCTCGTAGACTTCGCCGCAAATAGGACACTTGAGACATGTGTGATTCCGCAAAGTCTCCATGTTCTCGTACATGCCGCTACACTCGTTGCACTGATAGGATTTTTGCTTCCTGCAGGTGTGTTTGAACCAGTGCTTTTCCAGTTGAGCTGAAAGGTCGAAGACCAAGTCGCAAACGATGCAGACGAACATCCCGTGATGATCACGCTTGAGGCTGGTGTCGAATCGATTGCAGATAATCGAGCACTGATAATGTCTCTCGTAATTGTCTTTGCGTAGCAAACTCTCGTTGCAGGATTCGCATTGGTTTTGATGCTTGGTCAAGTGAGCAAACAACATTCCGAGCTCCGTGTTGGAGTAATTACAAAAATTGCACATGTAATTTCCCTCTCTCGTTGTGTTGTGCACGTGAGAGAGCAAATGCCTCTGATACGTGTTCGGACTGAAGAAAGTCGCGCCGCACGCTGGGCATTTGAGATAGGGTCTCTTCTTATCCGTATAGTGCAGAGACAAAGGATTCATCTTCCTCACCCATTTCTTATCTCTTTTGATCTTTGCTGAATTGATGTACGAGATGTCCTCAATCTTGGGAATGCGTTCGTGTCCCTCGGATGATGCGCTTTGTCCAATTTCATCGTACGTTGACTGATCGGCTTCACCTGCTTCATACTTCTGTAAGAATAGCATCTTCCATCTACCATTCATCTGACTGATGTTGGAAATTGTTTGCGCACTCTGTTTCCAGAACTCCTCTACTTCTTTTTTTATAGCCTCCGGAGGCATGATGTAATCGTCCTCATTGGATCCAGAGGGTTCTTCTTCCAACTCCGAGGATACGTTGGAAGAGAGAACACGATCCTTCTCAAGATACAAAAGATTCACCGGAGTCTCTTCTTCCGGAGGCTCGATCTTGCGCGGAAGAGACTCCTCGACGTTGCTTCTCAGCTTTCGTTCATCGGCAGTGGTGTGTTGATTATTCTTCTTGTGACTCCTACTTTTCTTGTCTCTCGAGCTCTTTTTCGCTCTCTTGGGCATGTTTTTTTTCGCATTCAATTTCATCTAATCCCTTTAAATTGTATCAGTTCTTAAATCATGTCGCCTCATTTTATACTCAGTGAATGACAGTGTACGTTATACGATCGAGGCACGCACATCGGATACATCATCGAGTACACACATCGCGACATAACCTGATTCTCAGCGTAACCTGTAATTGCCGGAAGCAAGAGACAGTGAGAAGAGTACAAATTTCTCGCATATATCAGAATTTACAAGCGATATCGTGTACTCACGTGTTACAAGAGATTACCTATCGATGACAGTATTGTGTCACTCTTCACAACGACTCGATCACGTTTTCTTTTTTTTTTTTTTCTGAAACCTGAATTATTCCGCGTTCCTTTCGATCTATCCCCCTATCGCGTACTTCCAAAGAAAAGCACAGAAATGCTCGAAGATCATGGAGGAATGTCGGTTGTTCGTTTGTCGTGCGAAACTAAGAGACATTTGACGTTTTCTCGTCGACAAAACCAGATCAGCTGTTTCTCTCCAAACGAGCTCACAGAGAGAAGCTGACAGATTCTCTTCCCGAACGAAGACGGGATAGAGTAGAAAGTTCACGTATATACGCGTGTACTACGATCAATGCCAACTGTCGGCTCAGACGCACAATTAAAAACAATGTGGACGTTTTTTGATAAAATCAATATTAACCTAAGTATCCCCCTCTCGTCGCCACCCCACTACCGTACATTCGCGAGCTGATCCCGCACAGAAGGGACATAATCTGACGTACGCATGTCAAACACGAAGAGTGGGAAAATAGCGGGGAAACTTATGCGGAATAATGAACTCCGATCACTTAAGGCGCATTCCGACAAAGAAAGAAATAGCGGAACAGTATAACGGAGAAGAGATACGGTAGACAAGTAGCCAGTCAGAATAATTACGTTTCGACTGGGTTTCCCACTGTTAAGTTAAAAAAAAGGAAACGGAACAATTTCTAATCTGCAAAACTAAAGTTTATAACATGTGAACAAAAAATCGATATACATATTATTGATTGTTGCTGCTATAGCATGTTTCAAAATTAACGCATTCTTAAAAAAGAAGCAATTTTTTTCACATCCAACTAGAAGTTTTTAGAAGAAAAGCAACTAAGATATTCTCGCAATTTGTAATCAATATTTCATATGCTGAGAACATGTATTATAAATCTGTGAAAGTCTTATTTTTTACTCCTTTCATTTGCAATGTCATGAAATAAGACAAAATGTTGATATGTACTAAAACATGTATAAAATGTTAATGTTAGTGTTTTCAATTTTTTAATGATTAGTAAGAAAACTTACCGATCTTTGGCAAGAATTGGTTTGATATGCATTTGTAATAGAGTTGTGTTTGCTCTGCGCATGCACGATCAGCGCGAATATACGGTAGTGACATCAGAAAAGAACTTAAGTTAAGAGAAATATTGTTACGTGGTGATTATAAATATAAAAATCGAATACAGCGAATGGAATAATACAGCGTTCATCACGTTATCGGCTAACCAACTATACAAAAAAAAAACGTCCAAGCATGAACACGAAATGTGTTTTGTTCGAAAGTTGGTTTTCTCTTCTGTAAAACAAATTACAAATAAATAATTTCCATTTTGTAAATGCTGTATATTTATCAAATGCAATAAAAATTACTTCTTCTTCTTCTTTGCTTCAATGGCTCCTTATCCTTGCTCGAGAGGGGGCATATGCCAGACTGCGTTTTTAGAGTATATTAAGTTGAAATGCAATAAAAATTACGATAATATATGCATGTACTAAAGACTGCTAAAGAAGACGGACGTCTCCGTTTATTAAAAAGGCCACCATTGCAACGCAACCGCTCACGTGACGTGACCAGCTTGAACGGAGTTCTGTAATCAATATTCTGGTGCAGCTCAGTGCAACACTAGTACAGTGAAAAGTAACAAACCTGCGGATTGAATTGCTGTCGCTTGTTGTTGCTTGTTCGCATCGATGACCATCGATAACAGGACGATGACAATTGTTTGATGCTGAAGTTAAACATGACAGAAACAGAGAATCTCCTAAAAAAATAAACAATAGCCACAGGTTTTGCAAATCGAGTACTATATAATAGCCAACAAATATAACCTTCCGTAAATAATTCTGCATGTTATTAAATTTATAAACAAATTTTTGTAGGAGAGTTTCACGAATTTCTTCCTTAGATTTATTATAAACTCTATATTTTCTCAAAAAATAGTAATACATAATATATAGAAATATGCATGTAACGGCAAGACTAGCTATTTTAAATAAATAACTTTCTGCATAAAAAGAGGATCTTGTTATTTCATCCGCATTACATACTCTTCTATTTTATAATAAGAACTAGAAAATATATTTTATTGCTTTTATAAGAAAGTAACAATTTTTTCTTTTTTATCACACTCTCGTTCTTCAAGTACCTGCACACATAATATATAAAAAATTTATAATTTGTCTCTTGTTAATTTTGTCTTGGCAACAGTTATTTATTTACTTTTATTATCACAGAAAGAAAGAGCGAAGGAGACAGAACTTTTTACTTTTCTAGTTTCAGATTCTGTAGAATCTGAAAATTTAACTTGTATGCACATTTCTTTAGGTAAGAAATAATAAATAAGAGAAAAACTTGTAGATATATATTTTTTCTAATGCGCGCGAGCACGCATGCAGCACGCACGCACGTATATAAAAAAAATGGCTCCAAAAGTATAAATTTAAATAATAATAGATGATAATGTTTTCTACATGTAACTTTTTTTCCATTTAGATATGATTAGAAATATTTTAAAATGTGTATGAACTTCACTCAACTCAGTCTTCTGCAACAAAGAAGGAGGAATGGCCTTTGTCAATATGGATATGTCCTGTTAATGCTTGTGTGCATGCTTTGTGCGTCTATTCGACCACATATTGGCGGAACAAATGGTATATGTACAATTAAATTTATTTTTAAAATAAATTTAATTTGATATACTTAAAAAGAAAATATGTTTTTATTTTTACACATATTACAGTAGTTTTTTTTTATTGCAGGTATAATCCACGGCAACTTTATTATTCGCTACATCGCTGTGCCTTTAATATATTTAGAAGCTGGATTGTTCTGTGACATGAAGTCTCTTTACTTGACATTGAGAGACGGTTATCTTCTGACATTTGTGATGACTTTCACGTACATTTTGGTGCCGTTTTTAACACGAATAGGAACATATTTATTGAGATACGCAAACGTTAATACATGGTTACTCAAAGGAATGGAGGTGTGGACTCTTAGTACATGTTTTTAATTTCTACTCTTCTAATTTAAAGAGTTGCAAAAAAAATAATTTATTATTGTTATTTCCTTTCTTTCTACTAGGTACTTTACTGCATGCCACCACCGTTTAGTACAGGTCTCGTCTTGTGTCGTTTAGCACAAGCTGACTTGCCTACAAGTGTAATCACTACGTTGGTTTCACACTTTGGAGGATTGTTTTTGTCTCCAGTTTTACTGTATATTATGGTAAGTTTCTCTGTTACTCAGTATGATAGGGATAATATATTTAATCACATTATTCATTGCACGATTTAGTCCGCTTGTTTGTTTAAAAAACTTATATCTTTTTTCTCCCAAAAGTACTTTCTCTGTAACACAGTTAGGAATATCCGCTCCACCACTAGTTGGGATTAATCTCAGAGAAACCGTGTTGAGCACACTTGTCCCTTTGGGCGCAGGTATCATATTGCGATCATTCGTATTGAAAGATAGATTTCCAAATATCAGCACAAAAAGATTTCCTCAAGGATTGTTGTTGGTGATAACTTATCATTGGTTCTGCGATGCTGTCTTGACGGATGCCTCATCGTTGCAAACAGTAGACATACTGTTTTGTGTATTTCTTGGTAAACCATTTTGCTTCTTGATTTTTTTTTCATAGACATTCCCATCTTGCATATTTATAATCACATATGTTTCTTCAAGCATGTATAGGTCAGCTCCTGTTTAGCAGTTTATGTTGGATCTTGTGCTCTCGGTGGTTACCGCGAAATATTTTGCTAGCCGCGTTATTCACCAGCACTCACAAGTCTGTCGGTCTCGGTGGTTGGATCTTACGAGGGGCATATCACGGCTTGGCTCATAGCCCAGCAGTTAATTTACCTCTGACAATATTGCCTGTTGCACAATTATTGTTAGGTAGTTTGTTAGCTAGTTGGTTGACCCAGTACAAGAAATTTGGTGACAATAGTGTTATAAAACAGGGTTCACAGTTTGGAAATTAGATTATGTATTAGTTATACAAAGAGTTGTTATACTATTACACATAACTGGATAGAAACAAGTCTCTTTAGAAATATTATGAACAAAATTTAGTAATAAAGTTGACTAAAACATTTAGCAATAAATTAATCAAAAGGCTGTGCGCGTAAAATAAAGAATACATATATATAAAAAGAATAACATATAAATGTTACATCAACGCATCAATTCTTACTTTATTTGAACACTTTTTACAGACTATCGATTATATACTGGGTAAACTCAATATGAGAAAATCAATTTCACATTTCACATGTCAGACAATTTTATTCATTTTCAATGAAATTATATTTGGAATGATTGATTTCTTTTTTTTTTTGGTTGAAAAAATTAATCTCGTACGTTAAATATTTAGTAGATTATTTTTTTATTTACAATTGTTATTGTGTATAATTCGATACTTACCTTGAGACCTTGGATGGAATGGTTTTGTGTGTAAGAATCATGTATAGTCGTTTTATAATCTGGATTCAAAGACTTTATGTATAAATAAGACGCGAAATATCATTTGATTGACTTCCAGCAATCTAATTCATTGACATCTGTTGAAAAGAAACATCATAGGAATGATACATTGTACTGCTCATTATTATAAGAACCGTTTTTTTTTGAATAGATACAATAGGTAAAAGTCAACAGCCAATCGAGTGAAATATATATGTTATATATATATGCATATATGTATATACATATATATTCGACTTATCGTTGAATCATACAATATAGATACCTAATTCCTATCGTAAGTTACAAATATAGTTTCCTCATCTTCGAATGAAAAAATTTCGAATGTCTTCGAAATTACATGTCTTCTTCGAAGCTCCTACTTATACTCTAAACTCCATCTAATTGAGTAACGAGTCTTTTAAACAACAAAAGCTAAGACAACGACCCGAGTGCTACGTACAAAAGAAGAGGACTCACAAGTCAGAATAAGATTTGCTTCCCATACAAAACATAGCGATTTTATTCTACAAATAATGGGATAAATTTTAGTTTACTGATTTCTGTCGGAAACTCTTCTGTCGAGTTACTTTTTTCTCTTTTTTTTTTTTTCTATTTTGCGACGTGTGATTTCAATATAGTACATCGTTCGTCGACAGTGCGCACGTATATTATATTCAATAATATTAACAAATAGTGTGTAACACTCATTAGAGACATTAACGCTGAGCACGATGTAAACTGATTTCTTTGTGAAGATCATGGCAATGGATGCATCAAACAGCGGTGCAGCAAATGTAGGCGTAAAAGGGTTGTGTACGATCGACCCGGATGATCACGCTGTTGTTTGACACCAAGCTCCTGTCACAAGCGGCGCTGACGCTGACTCTGACGCTGCTATCGTCGCCAGCTACGCGGTTCACCATCCTCGTCTTCTTCCTCTTCGTTCTCTTCGAGAAGTAGCGCCTCAGCTGTGCCCTAGAAAATCAATTCACATCTCTCTGCTTATCTCTGCTTTGTTTATGCAAAAAGATAACATGTGCCGCATACGTGTTATACATAAATTTTTACACAAAGCTCACAGAGAAGAAGAGAACAAAAAGTTTTCCTATTAAATATCTTCTCGCACAAATATCCAAATAAAAGCCGTAGATGAGAAGGTCTTCGATTAATGAAATGTTAAGTATGTATATCTTGAGAAATTCAAATTTTAAATCCCCATATCTCCTATTAGGAAATATTCTCGATTAATTTTTGAGAATAAAAATTACCATCTCTCACAACACATACTTTTTTTAAGTCTTATTAAGAAAATACAAAAAATAAAGCTTCTATGCTCTAACTCACTTCTAAGTCAATATCTTCGTCCGTAACTGGTGCAGGTTCTGAACGTGATGACAGTTGCACAGATGCATTTGAGTTACTACCAGATCCGCCACGATGTAAGTGATGACCAGATACCCAAGTTATCGATAACAATCTATCTTGAAATGTGCGTCCTTTTACCAAGGCAACCTCAGCCTCTTTTCTTGATTTGAAAGTGATTACGATCGAAGGAGTCGCATCGTCTACTATTTGATTCACTATTTCGCCGAATTGCTAGAACAAAAAAAAGTGACAACATTAATTGCACGCAATTCGGAAAACACCGCGGATAAAAATAAATATATATTTCTATCTTACTTGAAAATGCGCTAGAACATCTGTCTTCTCTTCGGTTTCATAACCGGAAACTAGGAGACTAGTTGGCCTGTGATCTACCGAGACATGAGCAAAATTTCCTCTGCCGCGACCTCTGTATGATATTATATGGGTACTGCGTGCTACTCGATTGGTTCTCGCACCTCTACCAACACCGGAATTCGTGTTAAGACCTAACGCGGCTGCTTGGGCTCGAAGCTCGTTTAATCTCTTTTGTAATTCTCCAGCGTCCTGACCTTCCTGCTGTGCGGTCATCAAATCCAATTCAGCGTCTAATATCTCCTTCTGTGTTTGTTCTCTAGATTTCACCTGCGATTTGTTGCCACTAATTTGACCGTTTGCAGCAAGATCTTTGCGCAGATTATCGACAGTTTGCTGCATATTCTTTATCGTTGGCATGATTGAATCCTTTTGTTCCGGATTTTTCTCCGCCCTTTCAATCAAAGCGCGTAATTCGATCAAATGTTTGTCTAGCAACTCTTGTTTTCTTTTCCTCAAGTCAGCTGTCAGCTTCAAAGCTTCCTTGCGTTTCTCTTCCTGCTTTTTCTTCAAAGTTTCTTTGGCCGCCAATATCTCTTGCGACTTCTTTATTGCTAGAACTTTGTCCTCCCGAGTAGGAACAACGACGACAGCTTTGGGTGAAGTTGGAACTACAGCTTGCGTGACTTGTTCTTCCGTCAACCGGCGCGTAGGAACATATTCGTTATCTTCAGTTTTCACTGGTGTTGTTACAGCGGCGCCTAATCTTTCTTTCACAGAAGGGCGAGGATTTCCTATATACAAGATATGTGATATATATTCTTATATATTAATCATGTATGGAATTTAATATGATTAAAAAATTATATATTTACCCGGTGGCACATTTTCGATTGCTCCACCAGCCGCGTTATTGTTGACATTATTATGCCAAAATACTTTAATAAATCTATTATTACACACAGCCTCTGTACTTCTATAAGCAGCCTTTGCTTCGGCTGGCAGCTGGAAAGTAACTAACGCTGCCTCGGGATCGCCACCAAAGTTAACTTGAATATTTACAATTTTACCGAACTTAGAGAAGTGATTGTTTAACTGTGTTATATTGTTTGCACTTGGTGGAACTTTTTTCAACTCGAGAGAGCAGTTCACTGGATTATGAACCACTCTTTGTTTCGGTCCTAGACGATTAAAGTCAAATGGTTGTTTGCGCTTCAGCGGATTGCTTTGCCCGTGAGTTATCTCCGACGTGTTTGTGTGAGTTGGTAAAACTGGCACGCTAATCAGTTCTCTCTGTCCTCTGCTGTAAATACCAGGTGCAGGTTGGGTATGTCTGCCCCACGGCATACGCGGTTCCATGCTCGGCGCATCCGGATTATATTCTGCGAAAGCATCTAATACATTCGATTCGTTATAAATTTTAGAGACTGTCACGTACTGCATTTGTGAACTCTATTGTAATTAAGCAATTTATTTCTTTTCATACACATGTAAACACATGAAATAATGTGAGTGCTGCACTTTTTATAGAAAAATAGGTACATACCCATGTTAGAATGGTGATTTCTCAAATGAGGTGGTGGCAAACTGGCAAGAGGCAAGTGTGGTGGTGGAGGGTTACCGTTGGGTCCTTGTGGTGGTTCTGGCACAGTAGCTACTGGAACAGTTCCTGGAGCTTGAGCGCCGTGTGGACCAAAACTCAATACTCGAGTTAGCGCCACATCTTCCAATACAACTGGATCCGTACCATGATCATAAGGACAAAGATCTCCTCTCATGCAATATCCTTTTTCTGTAAATGCGAATAAAATTCGAATGTTATTTATTTTCAATATAATCGATTCGCGAGAGTATCTTTATCTTTTTAAAACGGTTACGTACCGTCAAAATCTCTACAACGTCTTTTTGCTTGTGGCGGAAACGAACTTGTCTGGTTATTTGGAATACTACTCGCAGCGACAACGCTTTGTATCGATTGACTAGTCGTAGATAGTCTCATATCTACATCTCCATGATTACTGTCTTGAGTTGGTGTACCACCACCGGGACTTCCTTCAATTCGATCCATTCTATCTATTTCCATTCTATCAAAGCGATCAATTTTCTTTCGCTCTATTGATCTTGAACGCGATCGAGATCGAAGGGGAGTTGGAGATCTATTTCTAAATCTTGCTCGATGATCGCGATCCGGACCATCGCGCATTCTAGGTCGAATTGGTGATGTACTGCGACTTCTAGTACGTCTAAACAATAATAACAATAATTGAAGATTAAAAATTTGTTCAAAAACTCCTGAAGAAAATTGAAACTGCTAATAGTTGTTTGCTTAGAAATAACAGTATTTGAATGTTTAAAATTATTCACAGTTGCTTGAAACAATCAGGGAATTACTAACATCGAATCACACATACAGTTCTTAGTGAAGATTCCAAGGATATATATTATGTAAATATTGTAATATATTTTTCATTAACCCAAGGTACATATCCTTTTATATTATGTTTAATATAAAAGTTATATTAAACATAATCGCACCTGCGATCATGTCGTCTAGTGCTCATAGGTGGAGATTCATTTCTCCATGGTCGACTTCTGTCTCTATCTCGTCGGATATGTTCTCTACTTCTGGATCTACGTCTATCTCTTTCCCAGGATCGTGATCGTGAGCGTGTTCTCGATCTCATCCTGCCACTCCTATACAATGTGATAGTCAAAATCACAACATTTTTGAGTTTCACAAGTATTGTCGCAAAAGACAGAACCATGACAGAACTTTAAAATTTTTTCTTTTTAACTAATAACATACCTGCTTCGAGAACGTTTCTCCTTTTCTTTATCTTTATCTGAATCGGATTTTCTAGCTTCTCGTTTAATAACAGGAGCAGATCCATTTATTTGAAGTGGAGCGGGATTTGAAATCAAAGGTACCAGTGGAAGTGTCGTATCCATTATCTTTTCTGTTGATGATGGCACAACTGGTGCTGGTGGATTTGTGCCAGGTGGTGTTCCACCACCACCATCTGGACCGGTCTTGGTAACCGGTAAGATATACTCCTGATTTTCCAATGTTTTGAAAAGTAGTTCTACAAAACTTTTAGTTTCTGGAAGCAGCAGATAAATATATTTTAACCAATAATGAATTTTATCCAATATCATTACATTAAATAAACATACCTTGCTGTAGAAATACATCTAATTGTTCAACCATGCAACCTCGCAATTCTTCTAAAGTTTTGTCTTTTTTAACCAACGCATACACATATTTAGCCAGAGCAGCAGGATCAGCGTCACACCTTCATAGAGAAAAGTAAATGGCTTAATTAATGTTTTGCAATTATATAAACTTACACAGCTAACTTTTATATATATGTCTAGAAATAAAACATTTAAAAAATTAAGCTATAAATTGCTAAATATATGTAAATTCTGGAATAACAAGTATTACGTGTCGTTATGTAAATCAATTGGTATCTGTCCACAGATACCAATAGATATTCAAGACAAATGTTTATTACTGAAAGTTTATTACTGAAATTCATTACTGAAATAACAGTCTAATTTACATCTAAAAGATCAAGGAAACATCTTTCACACACATTATTCGAATTATCATTTTAAAAAAACACGAAGAGATCTTAACCTTAATTATCTCACAAACCACAATGGTCAATCAAAAATAGTGAAATAATGCACGTATACTAATCCAATATTGCAGTGCGTATTATAATTACAGATTTCGTGTTATCTCTTAGACCAAGGATGAGCAATATTCTAGTCTCAAAATTTATGACGCGCCTAATTGACAAATCGACTTATTTAACCGCACACACAAGGTAAGTAATAACCGTTAGATTTACCGGCAAAGTTAAATAACGTTTCAACGCGCGTACAAAGGTTGTCTAGGGAGGACTCGCGGCCGAGTCAGGCAGGGGGTGATAATCGGCAATACCCCATGTAAATATCGTATACTGGGGGAGAACGAAGCGTACCACATGTACGGCCACTTACACATCGGATGCGTGCGTACATACACTCATACAGACGCATACACACGTTACACATATGTATGTATATATACATATATATATATATATACACACACGAGGATACACACTCCGAACAAGCTGGCCTACTTACAACGGCTCCAGGACGGCGGTGAGCCATGCCTTGAATTGCTCCGGATTGTCGATGATCATTCTCAGCGTGTTCCGTTTTACGAATGCACAGGCAGCTTCGTTAACACACGTAGATTACACCGACTGCCAGAAACGAAAAGAGATACTCTCGTAAGTAAAGACAGTCGCCATTGTGAAATCAGTTCGCTCCTTGTGCATGCAACGCGCTTTCGGAAACGCAACTGAGATTCAGAAAAATTGTACGGGAACGATACTGCCATCTCGCGTCGTTGTGCGTCGAGATGATCGAAATCACATCATCTCGGCCAATAGAAGCTCGAATACGATCTATACGGTCGATACGCAGCCGATTTTAAAACCGGTATTCATTGGTTCGGTATTCATGCATTTAGGACCTTGTTTCAAAAGACTGATTCATGAAAACTGCAACCGCGTTACTTTTATTCCAAACTGCATAAGTGCTGCATGTGAGATTGGTAATGGAACTTTTACTAATAGATCTAGAAAAATAAACCGTAGACAATAAGCAGTACTCGGTAGAACAATTGCTGAATTATCGTCAACATTCAAATTATCTTGTCAACTCGATGTTGATTTATTGGTTCTAAAAGAGCCAATCACGTTTGACAGCTACAAAGCAGCTTGTTTTGCTGAACGCAGTCACTGAATTTAGTAGTGAGTGAATTTGAACGCGTTGTCCACTGTTTTCGCAACATTGGATATTTGATCATTTTCGAATGTGCTCGATGCGATACACATAAACCGAAGGATCGAGAAATCTCAATCAAGATCATCAGATGTACGTTATGTTTATTATTTAAGTGTAGTATTTAAATAAAAAGAACATAATGGATGCCGATAATGTTGCTACGAACACTGATTGCAATAAGGTAAGTGTAACCTCATTTTTTATCAGATCAAAAATACTGAAGGATACGGAGTTGAAAAAACACGGTAAAAATCAATAAAATTCTCAACAAGATTAAGTGATTGATTTGATTTTTATCCCGTAGATGCCCGTTCCAAAAATAAAGCACGACTGGTATCAGACGGATTCGCACGTCATCGTAACAATACTAGTAAAAAATGCAGAAAATGTGAAAGTTGCATGTGAAAATAACGCAGTATGTATATTGCTATTATTTATAAAATTGTTTATATTAGGGAATAAGCATAAGATTAGCAATATTCTGGAGAAGATAGTTACAAAGTCATATCTGGCCAATAATTTTGCAGCTAAGTGTATCCGCAAAATTACCCTCTGGCAATGAATATAGTTTAGAGATTGATCTGGCACATCCAGTAGTAAATGAACAATGTGCGTACAAAGTGTTACCATCCAAAATAGAAATCAAACTGAAAAAACAAGATGGTATTAGATGGACAGTGTTAGAAGGAGTTAATACAGAATCAAATCAAAAAGTAAAACCTATCCCAAGAGGTAAGTTGCATTAACTCTAAAATTATATAATTCTGAATTTTTGAAAGTATTCTAAATTTAAGATATTTTATTTATGAATCTGACTTATGTATACAGGTAACAAAACGTTCAGCAATCAGCTGATTTTGTAATAAAAATGTATATGTTTTATTATGTGCATTTTGTTATGGCATATATATATTTTACTATAAGTATTGTATACACTATGCATACATACATTCCATTATTCTATAAAACATGAAATAGAAAAACACTCATCCACAATATACATAATGTTATTCAAATATATGAATAATGTTGTTTAAGAAATATTGGAGAATCAACAACCACCCAAATACCCAAGCTCTTGTAAAATATACAGAGATTGGAATAAATTGCAAAAAATAATAGAAAAAGAGGCAACAGAAGAGCCAGAAGGTGAAGCAGCTGTAAATGCTCTCTTCCAAAAAATATATGGAAATGGGTCAGATGATGTTCGTAAAGCCATGAACAAATCATTTGTAAGTAAAAGTTTGCTTTGACAAATTTAATCATAGTAAATAACAGGTTAAAAAATAACAGTTTGATATTGAACAGTGAAAAAATCTTTTGTTATAAAAGTGTCTATTTATAAAATGTTAATTACGCAACTATTGTGATGTATATTGTTTGCAAAAAAACAATTATCTGTTAAACATTTGTAATATTTTTTGATATTGTAGATTGAATCCGGTGGTACTGTACTCAGTACAAATTGGGAAGAAGTGAAAAAAGAAACTGTCGACAGAAAACCACCAGATGGAATGGAGTGGAAATCTTGGGACTCATAAAAACATTTAATTCTGCAAGAGATTAACTTTTCATTTTGTACATATAGAGATTATTTACTCATTAATCCTCATTTACCATAAAATATAATTTTTGAAAATCAAGTTTCAAAAATAGTACATTTCAACATTTATTCTGTTATTAAATATTACACATTAGTATCATGAATTGTAATAAACCGCAAGTTCTTGTTTTTTTGTATGTTAAATGTCATTTTACTCAATTAAATTGTACAATATAAAGATGTATTACTTTATGATGTTTATAAAACACTAACTTATCAATTGAGACGATAGTGTTTGAGAAGCAATAACATTAATATATTTAGGCAACAAATAACGATTATTTAAAACTGTACACAAAATGTTCGTCTAGTTGTGAAACAATTTTACGATGTACGATCCGCATCCGTAAATTCCCTTTACAACATAACTAGGAACATAAAGTACCAAATTTACCGACTTCTTTGCAGAAGTCATAAGAACATTGGATGAATCGGATGTATTGGTTTTTTTATTTGCTTCGTTAGCTAACTTGCTTGCTTCATTATCCGCTAATTGTTGTGATACTTTATCATTAAATGAAAGAATCATCTCTTTGATCTCAGACAACTGATTTGTGTTCATTTGAAACAAATATTCATTCTTCTCTTCTGTTTTTTTAATAGTATTTCGTACATCCAATATTCTTTGATTATTAAGTATCATTGACCCCATTAATGATAAAATTGCTACTAAGGCAGATGCAATGATAGATAAATATTTGTACTTCTGTGCATTTAAATTCTGACTATCATGATATTCCTTGATAGCTGTAGCTAAATGCACAAAGTAATCCCTCTCTTCTTTCTCCGTTAAAGCAAGCTGATTAATGATCTTTTTTTGTTCCTGTAGATTTTTGTTTTCCATTATTGTTAAATTTACATATTTTGGATCATCTCGTTTTATCTGAATTAGTTCACCATAGATTTCTTGTAATTTTTGAGTAATATCTGTTAATTCTTTATTCAGAGTTCTTCTATTGTTCTGACACTCGAACAATTTATCCTGTATGACAACCACTTGTCTCTTGGCTGCTTCTACGGTGTTTAGTCCTGTCAACTGGCTGTACCACCGCCACCATTTCACAATTTTTCCAGGTAATGG
The DNA here is from genome assembly GCA_014825475.1 of Pseudomyrmex flavicornis. Classification (NCBI taxonomy): domain Eukaryota; kingdom Metazoa; phylum Arthropoda; class Insecta; order Hymenoptera; family Formicidae; genus Pseudomyrmex; species Pseudomyrmex flavicornis. The sequence goes on along the minus strand of QVNW01000170.1, from coordinate 39,722 downwards.
TTGTTCCAATCCTTTAGCATTTAAATCTTGTATAATAGTAACCTGATCGTTAATTTTCTATGAAAAAAATTAAAACAATTCTGATAATTACTAATAAAAACTATTATACAAGAGTTTTCTTAGACACAAAATTTCCATAGATATATTAAAATATACTTTTCTCTGTTTTACATATATTTAATGCTTACTTTTGCAATTATATTATATTTTTCGTTCGCAATATTTTGAACATTAGAGAATCTGCTTTGCGTTTTCTCCGCGGCATTTTCGACAATCTCCTTCGCATTGTGAAGCACGCCGTATTCTTTCACTTGTCTACTTACAAAGTTAACTAATTGCTGGTAATGCTTTGTTTTCATTATATACAGTAAGCAATAAGTGTCAAATTAGTTACACATATAAATAAATTAACCTAACCTACGCAGCTGGAAGTCAAAAGATACGACGGATGAAATTTCCACCACGTTTTACGTTGCAGTCTATCATTATATAGGTAGTTGGACACAGTGTACTTTTAACGCTTAATAATTCTCTTTTGCAAAGCAAACTGACATTTTTTACTGTTGAAACTTTGTATTTTGCATAAAAATCGTTTGATCAATCGTTATCAAACTCTATGAGATGATCATCAAAACAAAATAATTGCCAAGGAAGTTGACTAATTGAGTAAAATGTATAAAGATTGAAAAACCAAAAATGTCAGAATCCACAGATAATCAAATTGAACAGTGTGACATAGTCCTTCCAAGACATGGTCTGTTGTATCAAGAGGATGTATCAAACTACATACTCTGTAAACCAAAATTGATTCCTCTAAAATTAGTCACTCTAGAGAAACTTGAAAAAATGCAGAGAGATGCAGAAACCAAAGTTAGAGAAGCTCAAAAAGCAGAAGCTGATTCTGACATAAATACATAAATATCTACTGATAATTTAAGATTTGTAGCATTTGTTAGATCTCATTTCTGTATAAAAAAATATGCCATTTTTGAAGAAAGTCATGATGTATTATGTATCTGCTAAAAAGAGTATTCTCTACAAATTCACAGTCTAATGTTATAGTTACAAATTGTCTTTGTATTGATAGCTCAGGACTTTTCTGTTTTAATCATTTTAAGGTATGTTTGGATGTTTTTCTTTTCTCAATCAATGTGCAATATAACCTGTTCTTATTTTTGCAGACTGTATAATTGAATGATATAAAATAATATATTCATTACACACAGCACTCTACATTAATACTACAGTTTCTATACTAAGAAAAATATAAAAAAATATTAAAATTTATTGGCTTAAGGATTTATCTTTAAATTTGTAAAGAAAATATCTTCATACAAGCCACAGGTACTGACATTATAAAAAAGTTAAAAATCCTATTGTATCTGGTAGTGCATGTAAAAATAATAAAGTAAAAATGTATATGTACTAATGGCTGATATGAATGTCTATAAATGATGTCAGTCTTTTTTGGGTTTACATTTAAATATAACAAATAAAGATAACTTGATGCTTAATGCGCACAAGTGAACCTACTGTCCTACTGTCGATATGACAGATTTCCTAACCTCGTTAGAGTGCTGAGCAAGTTTAACGCTTAATAATTCGATTCGCGAGGCAGAGCAACGCTTTTTTCTGTCAAATTCATTCATTTTGGACAAAAACGCGTTGAATAAGCATAAATACATCACTCCAAGGAACGGTAGGATAACACTGAATATAATTTGTCAATGTAATATTGCAATGTAAATTTTGTGATGAAATTACTGAACAGAATAGTTTTAAAATATAAAGTAGAAAAGATTTATATAATATTTAATATATTGTAGTTTAATATCTGTGATTGATGTACAATAAAAGAGACTGTTTCGATATATTTATTGTCATTGCTGAAAATTTATATTTTATGTGACGTGAACTATAGATTTGCAATACAGTATAAATATCGGAATGCAATCATAGATACTCCATAATTACACATGTTAAAAATATACACGTGTCAAAAAAGATAATAACATATATACGTAGAAAAATAGAAAAATTAAGAGACGGGTAAATAAAATATTTATTTGATTTGACTTATTAATTTGTAAAAAAACAAATATATATTTATATTTGACAGATAAAACGATATTTTCTAAAATGGAAAGAAATTTAAGAGCTAGGCGCAACCAACCAATAATTGAAATATCAGATTCAGATGAAGATTGTAAAATATTTTCTAAAGTAGATAAAGATGAGAGTTATATAATAGAAGAAAATAAAACAAAGACAAAAGTTACAAGAACAAAGAAAGAACCAGCAAAAAACAGAAATCAGAAAACTACACAAATCACAAATGTTAAACCTACCAAGAGAAAAAATCAAGAAGAAAGCTTAGAAACGCTTACTAGCAAGAAGCCAAAACTAGAAGAACCATCATCATCAGTTTTAGATTCCAAAACATTTCAACAAAATCAGAAAGATATAATCAAAACTGATACAAAGCAGAATGTAAAGATTAAAGAAAATCCTAGTTTTTCACAATGCACAGAATGGACTGATGTTGACTACATAAGTGAAGTTAACAATGTTGATAGACATATTGCTGAGAACATAATAAAACTTTTCAAGGAGGACAATACTATACCTTTTATTGCAAGGTACAGAAAGAACATGACTGGATCTATGGAACCAGACCAGTTGAGAGCACTTAAAGATAGTTTCGAGCAAGTAAAATTGATCAAGCACCGCGCTGCAAATATTATCAAAAGCATTGACAAGCTAGGAAAATGGTCGCCAGAAATTCACTCTGCTGTCACATCTGCAAAATCCCTAGCTGACCTCGAACATATTTATTCCTTGTATAAACCGTCATCGAAACGAACTCTGGCAGAAAGAGCGAGAGAATTGGGTCTAGAAGGTATCAGCAATGCTGTTTTGCAAGGACAGAGAATATCATCGCTTGTATCTTTGATAGACAAGCAGAAGGAAGGCTTGCAAAATGAAGAACAAGTGAGAGATGGCATCGTACACATAATAGCGGATGTCATCAGCAAAGACAAGGAGGTTTTCGATAAAGTGATGTCTTTTCGAAAAATATACAACATAGATATACAGACGACACAGTCATCTTCAGCGTCGGAGAACAATGAGAACGAACAGAAATACAAAAGTTACTTTAGCTTTAAGTCAAGCGAGAAGAATATCAAGCCGCATCAAATATTGGCTATTAATCGGGCCGAATTACAGAAGATCATCAATGTGAAAGTTGTTGTTCCGGATGCTTTCGAACGTGCGTTTAAAATCTATTGTCTATCACGATACACGCATCGTCAAGATTCAGAAGGAATTTCGATCAAGTTTCATGAGGATTTGCTTCGCACCAGTATCGATTATGCTTACAACAAACTCATCAAGCGCCTCGTGATACGCCGAGTGAGGAGCGAGATGAAAGAAAGAGCAGAAGCGGCGTCTATAGAAGTCTTCGCAACTAACGTCAAGCAGTTATTGCTCACACCTCCTGTGCGAGGCAAAGTCGTACTCGGTATAGATCCGGGTTTTTATCATGGATGCAAACTTGCTGTCGTGTCGGAACACGGCGACGTTCTCGAGACCGCTGTGATAAAGCCCAACACGCAGCAGTCGCAAGCGTTTGAAAATTCGGCCGAAACTTTGCAGAAATTAATAAAGAAACACAACTGTATGGTAATTTCTTTGGGAAACGGCACGGCATCCAGAGAAACCGAGATGTTTCTCACAAGATGTATACAGTCCAAGATATTCGGTTCGCTGGACGTTAAGTACACGATTGTTGACGAAGCTGGAGCCTCGATCTACAGTTGCGGTTCCGAGGCGAAATCTGAGTTTCCGGATCTCGATCCGAACTTGATATCGGCGGTCTCGATAGCGAGACGTTTGCAGGATCCTCTGGCAGAATTGGTCAAAGTGGAGCCGAAACATTTAGGAGTCGGACAGTATCAGCACGATCTTCCCGAGAAACAATTGCTGAACGCGCTGGACGAAGTTAGTGTACACAAAATTATTAATTTTATATTTTGTAATAATTTAACTAAAGATAAATAATATAATCGAGAAGGAATTATCATATCAAATTTTCCCGTAATTTTGTTAATTGAGACTAGTCGAAAAGTGTCGTATTAGATGACGTGATAATTTTGAAAACAAATAGATGTTTATATTGCAGGTAGTTACAGAAGCTGTGAGTTTTGTCGGAGTCGACGTCAATACAGCTTCTCACTGTTTGTTGCGAAGAGTAGCCGGTCTAACAAATTCCCGAGCAGCAAGTATTATAGAATGGCGAGCCAAACACGGAGCGTTCAGAAATAGGAAGCAACTGTTGGATGTAAAGGGCGTCGGCAGCAAAACGTTCGAGCAGTGCGCGGGATTCATAAGAATTCTACCGGAGACAGCAGTGACCAGCGAAATCCCAGCGAAAACAGGCAAAAGAACAACGTCGAAGAACAACGACCTCAATCCTTTGGATCAAACGTGGATTCATCCGGAATCGTACGCGATAGCGAACGATTTTGTTGTGAATTACTGCAAATGCAAGTTGAACGATCTCGGTACTCCGGCATTTATCGAGAAGATAAATTTTCACGCGAAAGCGGGTTGCGCCGCGCTGGCTGCACAGTCTGATACCAACGAGGCTACGATGGAGATCATAGTTAAAGCTCTGACCATGAAGAAGAACGAGGACATACGCTTAGCGTCAAATTGTCCTCTGTTTCGCGACGGCATGAAGAGTATCAAGGATTTAAGCGTGGGTACCGTGTTGAACGGTGTTGTGCGAAACGTTACGCATTTCGGAGCGTTTGTAGACGTAGGTGTCGGCGATCAGGGATTGATACATGTTACGCGTATGAAAAAGCAGACTCTGCAAGTGAGCCAGCGTATAGAAGTGAAGGTAATCGAAGTTGATGTGACACGCAAGAGAATCGGTCTCGAGTTAATGACAACGTTGTAGATAGAGTTCCGCGAATTGCTCTTTCCGGTATTTCGACACTCGATCTGTGGTTTTTGCCATTTGGCATTAATGTATTCAATATAATTACCTGGATGTTTCATTATGATTTACGTATAATTCGCATAGAATAATGTTCTTGGATGAGCGCGCGCGAGGCTACTGGATACATTAGTCAACTTTAATCGCTTAAAAACTATTGTATCTAATGTCGACATTTTTTTTTATGTCAATTATTATTATTTATTTTGACCAGCATAGAGTCTTTGTATGTTTATACTCTTCTATTAGAACACTTTCTGGCGAGTGGTTTATCTAGGAAAAATGAATCCCGCTTTATGTCGTGCATCGTGACCGCCTAAAACGAGAACTCTATATGCGCAGTTGCGGCGAGTTTGCAAAAGGAATTTCAGTCACGTACTAACGCGAACCTTTTCCTCCGCTACTAGCAAAAATACGGTCGGTTCACGATCTACAAGGATAAAGGGGAGGAAGGGAGAAAGAGTGTAGTCTGTGCGCTGGATGCTGTAGGAAGAAGGTTGCGATTACGATAGAACGCGAACGCTGGTTTAACTTTTTAAGCCAGATTTTTCTCAACACCGCGAATTACATTGCAATTTTGCTGTTTGTTTTATTTTATTTTATTTTTTTTAAACTTATTTATTTTCTAATCATTTTGTGGTTTTTGTAGAATTTTCTATTTTTTTTTTTTTTTTTTTGTTTTTTATATTTGTGATATTTCGATATTTTTATTTTACTTTTATTTTACACACAGCACGGTTGACAGAGACGTGACAATACGTAGTTTTATTTTTTTTTTATTCATTATATATTTCCGTAAAAACGCTCTGACGATTATTTAAAGACGACCTTGGTTTTGTGTTGTCTGAAAGTTTTAACATGCAATCTGCAAATTCTATCCCGTTATCGGGAAAGTTCAGGCGCATACTATTCCGCGCTGTCCGCTGTTGTCTCGAACCTCAGTTACATTTTGTATGAGGAGTACGCTCTATACTTCCTTAATAGAGAGAATCGCTTTAGATTGGATTTAAGAACATGTGTTTTTAGCGAATTTATTATTTGGTGTTGCTTTCCGCAATCAAAGCGACGATCTTTCGCATTTTCTATTCACATTTTGATACATATTAATTGCATAATTAATCGTTTTATATAAGACGAGATACATGATATATAAGAAATAGCAAATTACAAAATGTTGAACAATCTTCTAGAAAATACAGCCAATTAGGCATATGTTGTTAGGAATCCAGGTATGTTTAGTATGAAAAAAGAATTATGCATTTTTGTACATTTTTATCTGTAGACGTTGACATGTAGAAAAATGTTTTTTCTTTTCAAATAAAACGAGTATTTTTATAAATATCTTCATTAGTTAATTTCATTCACAAGATAATTTCGATCGCGATACGATTGTACTTTCTTTCACGCGCTTCGTTCTTGACGAGAAATAACGGCTATTCGAAATTGTGTGAACGTGTTATTTCTAAGATGTTAAATTCTTCGTGCAAACATTATTATCGATATTTCACATGTGAAATATTGAATATCGATTTAATTCAGTTAACACATACAACCAACCTTGGCATTGAATTCCCTCCCGTGCGCCTTTTTCACCATATCTATCCTTTATTTTCCGAGACGCTTTTCATATCCATCGTTTTTCTCTTTTCTTTCATACGCCCCATTGTTAGACGAGACGCTTTGAAACTACTTTTCACCCCCAGGGATCTGTCTATTCGCGCTACCGAGTAATAACCTCGGGTATTTTGTTGTGTTGCCCAGGTATCGAAGAGATTTTGCTCCGATGTTACTTCCGCGAGAAAAAGATTTAAGAGCTCTCTCCGTTAGCTTCGCATTTTTCGTTGCTCAGCGCATTGTGAATATTTCACGTTTTTTAAACACATACGCATATCTTTGCACATTTTCAAATTGTAGTTTATTTCGAAGCAAAATTCACTTAAATCTAAAAAATATTTATATGTGAAAAATAATTTTATATACGTGATATAACGGGAGCCGTAAATAAAAAACTTGATGAACCATTTGTTTTACTACTGTAATTGCTTGTTACTGTCAAAAAAAGTATGATACGTTATAAATAATGTATGAAAGCTTGAACGTTACTGTACAAATTGCCTTTCTCGTGGCAACTCTCTGGATTTGCCACGCCGCAAACCGTGAAAACACAATGTGCTCTCGTGCACCGAAGAAGCTTTTTGCGCTGCCTCTTTTTTTTGCAGCCATTGCCGTTCTGACGACTTAAGTCCTTTCTTAGCCGAGCTCACGTAACGAGCCAACGTAACGAGAATGTAATATTTATATTATCAGGAAAGATATTTTCGCGCTGGTATACGACGCGGTGGCTTCTAGAGGGTGATTCCAGGTGAACTGCGACGAGAGCTACGTACATACAGTCTCGTTCCTCCAAAAAAGAAAAGAAAATGGGACAAAAAACATTTCGCGTAATTTAACGCATTCTAGTTTCTCACGATCCAATTAATCATTCCGTAAAAATACGTATTGTTTTTTTTTTTTTTTTTATTGTATAATTTTCTTACTCTGCACTTACTATTTACATAGTTAAAATAATTAATTTTTCTCTTTCAAGTAAAGAATTGTTAAAAACCATATCATTTAATTTGCTCAAAAGAAGTAGGAAATTACTTCAAGTTAGATTTCAATTAGGTTATTGTTTTTTATTCTATAAATACATCAAAAATAATTGTATTCGACACGCGTGTGCGAGATAACGATATTTTATGTACCTAATTGGTATCTCGCGTTTGAAATGTTTTGTTTCCATATTGTATTCCACTTTATTCTCGCGCGCTAACGTTATTTCGTGCGAGCTTTTCACGTGTTTCCGACGAAATCATCAAGCTGTCGCAAGAATACGCGCGCACCACGCGCTGCCGGAGGTTACTTAATTTCAGTCTCGCGACTCATAGGGGTGGGCTGATCCAATTATCGTGGTTTGCCACGAGCATCAAGGTGGCGGTTTCCATTCTCTCTATACTCCTTTGTCTCTTGCGAATTGAGACGAGAACTTGGTAGTAGTGTTCACCAGCGTTCGTAACGATCATCAAAAGCAAAACCGATCCGAGCGAAAGGGACCAGAAGGAATACGGTTAACAAATTCCAGCCGACAAATGGATATCAATCTCACCCGTTTCCAAGCCGTTTCGACGGCCAGTTAGCATTTCCAACGTTCTAGTCAGGTTTAATTTACGTACAAAGGATAGAAGAAAATAGAGAGAGAGAGAGAGAGAGAGAGAGAGAGTTTACATATATGCAACAGTTGTTACACGGTTTTTAAACTTATTGCTCGATCAACCATCAATATTAATTTTTAACGTTTAAACAATTATTGTTTACCATGCAAATTTTTTCTAAAAATTTTAATATAGTGATGTAATAAAACTAATTAAAAGTACAGAAAAAATTCTCTTTTTCTACGTATATCACTCTTCAGTAGTAACTGTTACAATTTTATGTAACACAATATAAGTCAGCACGGCTAAATTCTGCTGAGCAGAGCCGACTGCGACATACACAGATGCGCTCGCGCGCGCGCACGAGACGTAAAAACAATTAACATTCCATCCTAATGGCTCTCTGATTTTGTCGCCGTTCGAGGCATAATGCGAATATGCGAGAGAGCCTACGCAAGGGTTGTCTCTTGACTTGCTCGCCGGTGTAAAGCTCTCTCTGCATCCCTCGATCAATATTCCGTCCAGTGACGTAGCAGGCGAGTTTCTTTTCGTGTAACTGCATCATATTACGATTTTGTTTGTTTTAAACGTGACGTTTACATTGTACAATTTTAAAAATTACCTCATGATCAACATGAGCGTTTAATTTTAATATAGTAAAATATTTTTACACCAAGTCTCAGCTTTAGAGAATCGACTAAAAACATTAACATAATCTTGGCGCAATTATACGAGATTACATAAACGTTAAATTAATTTTTTATTTTTACTGAAACATTTAAGGAAAAACATTTATTATATTTTAAATGATCATGCATACACATTTCAAGTTTTTGCTGTTTAAAGCGTATCTTAGGAGTTAAATAGATAGTTCAGCTTTAATGTCTTTCAGTTTCTGATCTTACTCAATCCTTTTTAAATATAGAGCACAGCGTTTTGTTAAAGGTTACATAAGTAACAGAAAAGAGATAAATTTTTTTTTCCTGTGTGTTTATACACGTGTACATTTAAATAGTTTTAATATTTTTCTCGTGTCGTATTTTTTAAAACCGTTTTTTTAAAGAGAATTTCGCGTATTTATATGTTAAATTCGTAAATGTAAACGTGATATTTTCGGAATTAACATTTGCACAAGCCACAGCGCGCGTGTGAGTGGGTGTTGGGCAAATTTGCTACTGCCAGTCAGGATATTTAATTGGAAAGCCGTCACGCAACGCAACTGTCAATGGGAAAATCTCTCTCTCTCTCTCTCTCTCTCTCTCTTTCGATAACGTGATTAAATTTTGCGGCCAATTGCCGTGACGCGAATTGGTGGACGACATATGGCTGAGCAGGATTCTTGATGGTTACCGTTCGCCATACATTATGAAGCATATACCTGTGTACTCACACACTCGAGAGTGTCATGAATGTTGCGCAGTCATGATTAAAACAGTACCACCACTCTTTTTCAATCGAATCCTTATAATACTTATTAGTTACATAACGGTGTGTTTCAAAGATCAAGTAAATCGTCGTTTCTTGAAAAAAAAAAAAAAAAACATCGCAACAACACGTGCGAATTGAAAAAATATTGCTGGCAGCAAATACGTTGAATAAAACTTGTTCTTATTTATAGATTCAATGTCAGAGAACGGAAGTGAACGAGTTTCCTTAGAATAATTGTAATTCAGTAATCTCGCGGAATATAATAAATGTATTAACAGTATATTTATATCACAATGTCAAAAAGGTGACATAAAAAAAAAAACTGATATACTTGATTTAAATTTGTTACAGTGCTTTTTCGTCGGAAAAAGCCGTATTCGATGAGTTTGTGCGTGTGACGTTTGGACTGTTCCTCGGAGATCTTCCTTCCTGCTGTTGCTGCTGGCATAGGATTAGACGCATCATAAAGTAGAGGTGAGTTCACATTGGCAACGATAACACTGCGTATTTTGCATTCAGCGAGAATTGAAGGGGCACCACTTAGGCCGGTATTCATAGCCGAATCTAAGATCGTCTTAAGTTCCATCTTCAGATGCTAGTCAATGAGACTCACACAGCATCTTGAGATAAACATAAGACGATCTTAGATATAAGAACGAAACTATGAACACCTGTTTTAAAACTCGGGAAGATAAAGATTATAAAATAAAATTTGCGATCTAAGAACTTGTAAATAAAATAGAGTTCAATTAATAAAAGTTCGAGACACAATAACGCGTTAAGTGCGCAAAATTTTAATTCTTTAAAATTCAGAAATGTCGTACGTTCTTTACGAGACAAAATTTTATAAAATAAATGAAGCTTGAGGTGACACGCACAAAATGCGATACCAAAGTGATCCTTCAGTGAATTTGGTGACAGTCGGGTTGGAAAATCGATCCTGCCGCGATTGTCCAGACAAGTGATTTCGTTACATACCCTTTATAGAGAGAACTTTACCCATGAAAGACGTAACGACTTTATTAGGGTTGTCGATGTGCGTACGTCTCATCCTCTGACATTTTAACTCCTGGCGTGTTTGTTTTATGAAAAACGGTCCTACCGAACCGGCGGCTAAAAAGTTGCTAATTATCTTATATATAGTTTTAATTAATCAATCAAAACTACACGTTATACAGTCGCGGCGGACGTTGTGCAACCCCGTTACCGAGTACTTTCACCACCGACTCTAATCAAGTCCAGACTATTCGGTATACAATTGGCCGATTATATAATCTCTGTGGTTGCACTGTTATTGTTGTTGTTATTTGCTCCGTTGTTACGCCCGTTACAGTATTATGTAAACTTTATTATTCGGAGTATGCGCGGCGGCAATTCGACGGGATACACGCGCGGGGGTTAAATCTGCGCGCGGTTTCTCCTTGTTATAGGCGTCGCGTTTCCCTTTCTCTCTCTCTCTCTTCTCTCTTCTCTCTCTCTCTCCCGACGGCAAAATTGCAGCGTCCTGGAGATATATTTCACGCCTTGTTGCGAGTAAGTGGCATCTTCCACGCAGGATTAATGCCGTGAGGCGCGCCGCGTTATGCATAGTGAGTATAATACTCGCTGCTAATTTATTTTTCAGAAAATGTCGGAGACGCGCGTATAAAATAACGAATATACATATATGTATATGTACACAAAAAAAAAAAGAGACGAAGTTGCAGAGTAGGTGCAAAACACATCTTCTAGACATTTGAAAACTTCAAAACGTCTTTCAAACGTGTTTTTTCACGTTTTCGTATTTCAAAATACGAGGAAAGGGTAAATTAACTTATGCAAAACGAATTACGCGACAATCTAGAAAACAATGTTACGAACAAAATCGTTACATATTAACGAACATATTTCCGAGTTGTGTTCGAGTAACAGCTCGATATATTGGCTTAAGTTCGTGAACTGCTGCATACGACCACGCGCGGAATGGCTAATTAATCTCCACATCCTGTATTTGGCCCAGTTACGAGAGTCAGGTACTCAACGGCGATCATACTGTAACCTTCTGACCCACTTTCGGCAATGCAAAAAGCGAGAGATCGCTTCTCCTCGTATTAAACGAGCACGCGCTCGCGAGAGTGAGAAAAAGAGAAAGAGAGAGGTTGAATTCTGAGAGATTGTATTGCCACACACATGGAGAACGGAAGCGCGAGTGAAAAGCAGGAAGATTATTGTCGGATGCTGTGACGGATATATAATTGAACAAGCGCGCAAGATCTCGCAGAGACACGGAGCAATTACGGGCAATTTATTTTATTCGGAAATTAATGAAAGTACGATGTGTCGTAACGAACGATGCAATTTGCGATATTTGTTTATCTTGTCAGCATTTCTTGTGAGCTATATATCTTCCTTCTTTCTTCTTCCTTCTATATAGCTTCAACAGAATCGTATCGGTGAGCTTATCATCGGCTATCGTGGAATTTCACGCTCTTCCACCAGATAAATTAAATTCTGCTCTTCTGTCGGAGAGATCGATTCACGTACATTACGTAACCGGGAAAAACTGTTTAAAAAAAATATTTTTTCCAATCTGATTACGCTCGGGATTTTCGCCGACGCGTTTTCTCTTCTCACGTGAACCGCGAGAACAAAAACTTCTGCAATTACCGCGTATGTGTGTGTTTCACCCGCTCTTGCAAATGATTTATTTTTTTTTCGTCACAAACGTATGATGAAAATCGCAAATATAATTTTCTCGCAGAGAACAGGTTTTGCCAAACAAAAGTCCCACGATCCTATTGTTTTGCGCGCGGCTTTGAGCCGCGTGATTTTTGCGTCAGACTTTTATACGTTCGACGTACGCGTCACGTCAAGCTCGTTTCGCTCGTTATTTTTTTCTGGCCCAACGAATATTCGAATATCCGTGTTTGTTTCTCTCTCTCCGCACCGCAAAAGTGGGATACCGCGCCGCGGGAGTTTCCGCGAGCGGAAACCAACCTCCGATGGGTTGCGCGCGGGGCTATTTCGTTGGCGGGGCGGTCTAGACGCCGTGGCGCCTGTTTTCAAGCATCAAATGCTCGCGCGGAAGTGCGGTCGATGCGCTTCGAGCTTTTCTTGCCTTTCGCCTACCCTTTCCCTCCCCGGGAACTTTTGCTGCAGAATTTCGCCCGATTTGCGTTGCTCTACTGGTTGCAACTTCCCAGACGGAAAACACTTTTACTGCGAAAGTGCAGTCGATATAGCAAAACGTAATGCACAAAATGTGAAACAAAGGCCGTCTTTAATTAAAAAATTATGTTAAGAACTTTATTCAATTAGATATCTAAAATTTATGTATGTGTATAAGATTAATATTATCTTTCATAAGTTTTATCGTGAGACAACACAGGGGTTGCATCACCGCGATGTTAATTCATTATATTCGCGCGCCGCTTATTCGCGGTGCAAGATACCGACTCGTCGGAACGTAACGTCGTTTGGTTTTGTTCCTCGCGCATTGCGAGAAAGACTTTTTGCAATTATCTTTTATCTCGGAAGGAATTTCATCCGCTCGATTAAAACGACCAAAAAAAACGACCGTGACGCGAGCCAGCTCCGGTGGTACGTGACACCCTCGGTGCGAGGAGGACAGCCAATTTTTTTAATCAAGCGATGGTTCTTTCTCAAATCGCGTTTGGCGCGGCACCTTCTTTCTTTCCGTCTGCGGAATCGATTTTAATCTCTGTAAGAGACTCCAGGGGGAAATGCGTTTATACTCAGATCGGAAATGTTACGTCTCTTGCGTGGAAACGACGCGTGTGCGCGCGTACTGTGCAGTTGAAATGCATTCAATAGGCGGCAGTGTTGCTGCGCTTGAAGGCAGAGAGAACCGGGTTATAGGAGTAGTATATCCGAGAGAAGTCAAATGTGTTTTATACACCGCCGTCACCTCACTCTCTCTCTCTCTTTCTCTTTCTCTCTCGGTGTGCGTGCGCGCGATCTATCAGACCCGGTTTATAACAGCCAAAAATCGTCACGGATAATAATTCGCGAGCGGTCACATAAAGTCGTGTGCGTTATAATAAAGTATTCTGAGCGCGGAAAAATTTCCGCGCGAGACGTTCAATATGGGCTCGAGTGATATACGATATTATCTGAAGGATGAACGCGAATCGAATTCGATAAGAGGATGAAAGAAAAAAAAAACAAAATCATGAAACAATGAGTAATACTTTTCATTAACATTAGACACGCGCGAGTATAGATGATATTACTATTAAATGTTCTTTTAAGTAAGAAAAAGTATATATTTAATTTATAATATTTAATATATTTTTAATGTCTATTTCACATACACACGTGTTTTGTTTCGTTCTTTGCATGTAGAACCTGATTCTTTCTTCCGCTTTAGCTGCATTATTTACGAGAGGATCTTAAACGCGCCGCGTGTGCGCCGCACCGCGAAATAAAACGATCTTCTGCTTCGCGAAGAAACGTCGCGCAGATTAAAGAACATAAAACTTGGCGTATAATAAAGCGCATCTTCTATATTCTATTTTCATTCCAAAATCTCGTCTTACGTCTAACGCGGAGCAGTTTTCCACCGTTGTGTCGCGTCGCCCCCTCGTTCCATCGCCACCGTACCGTCGCCGTTTCCGCTTCTCTCGCCTCGTGAATTACGGTGAGTTTTTTCCGCCTTACTGTCTATTTACTGCGTCCTCGCGCGTGCCACAGGTAATACCAACCGGACAACCACGCGGTGAGAAAAAACCACCGTGAAAAAAAGCCCCGCGCGCAGTGAATACTCGGATACTTTCTGCAGTATTTATGGTGACTGCAGAATTTATTTAATTACCGCGCGGAAAAACCGTGGCACTGCTTTATTAGAGTTTATACGCCCTCCGGTTTCCGCCACCTTGCGCGTAGCCGCAATATCGATATCCATACTTACACACACACACACACACACACACACACACACACACACAATTAGTCCCGGTTTACGCAATGCACGGGATCAATATCATTATATTGAAAGTTTTGACGCTCAACTTGCAATTCCGGTTCAATCGAGACTTGTGTAGCGAAGCCGAAGGCGCGTGAAAGTTTTTGCGGCAAGCAAACATTACAAAAACCTACTTTTATCACAAATTATAAGTTTTTATCGTAATTAATACACCAAAGTGCTATTATTTTTTTAATATTTGTGAATTTTTTCTCGATTAATAATGCGATAAAATTGGAATATTGGGAGTTGATTGTATATCGCGAATAAACTGCGTTTATTTGAAATTTGTTCCCCGGGATACATAGTCGCAGGTGCAACAGATGTTTCACAATATTTGATAACGTGAATTATGTAGTTATTTTTTTTTAGTTTATCTTACAACGCGCGCGTGTTTTATTATTTTCCAAAATTTATTCTCTCTCTCTCTCTCTTTCTCTTTCTTTCCAAATCGAGTCATGAAAGTGGAAATATTCTACCTTTTCAGTTTATATGAGATAACGGGCAACACAGATCTCCACTAGGTTGGCTAACGTCATGAAAGAAAAGTTGAGAAAATGTAGTTTTCTCGGACGTGGAACTACGAGCTATAACGCTGCCTTTGTTGTGACAATAGAAGTTCGAGTATGTGAAAAACTACCTACACGTGGCGACAACGCGTAGGGTTTGAATAAAAATAAATACGTAACCGCGCATACTCGCGCGTCGAACACGAAAGTTCATACGAGCATGACATTAAACTGCGTAACGACGCTCTGTCACTTGAAATGGACATTTCTGGAAGATAATCCTCCAAAGGGAACAAATGCATTTATATTAACATCGATATTAATCAATCTGAACGTAGGAGTTCACGTTTGACCTTATCCTTAATATCCACGCATAGTTCAGTTTGCCAAGAATATATACGTCTGTGCGCGTGTGTGTCAATGGATTATTTATTATTACTGTCTTACGACAGTGGGCGACCCTTGAAGAGGAACTGACGTGTGTGACACACGCGCGCGCACGTGAAAATATCCGAACTTATCGTCTTCGAAAAAATCGAGCAATTAATACGGAAATTCCAATAGAGGAAATGCATTAATTAAATTTAAAAAAATCTAATAATAAAGAACATCATATACGGACTTAAAAATACAGTATGTGTGCGTACAGCTGTCGACGAGCTTGACGATAACGTATCGTCAGGATACGCTGGCGCGGATAACGCGGCGATAACGTAACGATATATACATATAGTGCGCTACAAGATTTTCACTCTCGAGACCGTCGTCGTGACAATAGCGGAATCCCTTGGATTACGATTCGGGCTGGTAAGAAAACACCGACAATTTTGTCATTCGAGTGACGTGAGTGAAGAAAGAAGAGAAAACCAACACGAGTGCGCGCACATGTATGATATTTATATCTTCGACGAATGTCTTTGTTAAACATTCGAAACAAATGTTAAACAGCAAATAATAGATGTTTAGATATGTGCATTATCACATCCACAATTTGCAACATATGTGACATACATATGTGACTGCGTGTTAATAAATTTCTATTAATGATTGATCGATAACGTAATGCGTTACGATATTGACGCGTGACGCGTCACATTGCAATTATTTTAATAGAAACTTCATCGGAAACGCGTATAATATTTCGAAATTAATCAGATCGCGCGCGCGTCGGTATGTGAGTAATTTGCGCGCGAAGTTAATTTAATTTAATCGGCGCGAGATATAAAAATCAGTAATTGGAGAAACGCGCGGGCAAATATATATGAAAAGGCTGCTTGTTCTCTCGTGCATTCCGGTGGAACCGAAGATGGGAGAGCTCGAGAGCTCTCGTCGTAAAGACGGCAAGCTGGGAATATCACGTGCGAAGCTAACATGTCCTCGGGGAGCTTGGGTTTGTCTCCTCTATATATATATATGTGTGTGTGTGCGTGTGTATATATATATATATATATATATATAGTTTACACGCATTTCTTTCCGTTATGCCGCGTAATACTCAGCACAATACGCGCGCGTGCATCTTGTAAGCTCTCTCTCTCTCTCTGCGCGGACAGCTTTCGTCGGATCTTCTTTCTGGTGATAAAACGCCGATGTATTTTGTAGATACAAATGGCGTTTTAACCCTTTTTCGCGAGGTCCTGAGAAACGTGTTCCCGCGTAATAAAAAAAAGTTAATGCATGTATATTTAAAAAAGTGATACATATGAAACATATAACAAGATAATATACATGTAACTGTTTTTATTAGCATTTGAGTAATTTCGAACACATTTCAAGTGTGTTCCTGTATAGTTTTACAACATTGTATCACTAGCAGTGCAACTTCGCAAAATGCAACTTGATGTTCTTCTGCACGTCTGTATACGTTTATGTATGATGCGGAGAGTTGTTGCGTGTATATTATACCTAAGAGAAACTGGGGTAAAAACCGGGGTAAGCGGATCAGGCACAATATACGCTTATTTCGTGAGAGAGGTGGGAAACTCAATAAAAAGGGGGTTAGCAAAATTGAATGGCCGATGCGTGACGTGCCTTCGACAAAATGCTATGCGCATAAAATATCACATCGATCTTTTATTAAAAATGTGAATGTTTAATCTCACAATCGATTCGATCTCTCGTCGATTTTTAATTTTAAAAAACATCCCGATATGATACGTCGGATTAAGACAAACATTTGTTTAGGTAGTGTGTAAAATAAACAAAATATTTCTGCATTTTTCTTGTTTTAAAGTAACGGCCGGAAATCGTTTAGGAATCGAATTTATTTGCCGCCACGTAATCACTGTTTATCTAGTGGAAACGACGATCTCGTCTCAACGCCGAAGAAAGCGTATGATGGCGGTTCCTATTCCGAGAGGAGATCGAATGTAACCCGATTCGAACGATTCAACCTTCTATCAGAGAATAACGAAGCTCTTTCGATTCCGCTCACATCTCTAGCGAGATCGAGAAGAGCATTGCCCGCTGCACGTTTAGTACAACATTTCAGTTTGAACGTAGGTATACCGAATTCTCGATACACTAAAAAGAAATAAACAAAAAAAAAAAATAAAAACAAAACGCTGTGTCGAACGCGACGGATATATCTGGTTTTTGTAATCCGGGAATGACATCTCGACGATTTCGAAAAACAAACTTTTGAACCCTTTCCTCTTTGTTCGACGGGCGAAACACATACATATTCTCGCATATTTCTATCTAATCCACATAGAAGTAAACTCAACTGTGTTAGAATTTCATTTCACGAGAGATCTCGCCATGTGTGTACATAAAGAGTGTCTCGGAACCAGAAATGGCATTCCATAACGCATAACAGAGCCGTTTTCACGTCTCTCGTTCATTTTGCGTTGCAGATTTTCTTGCGACCGCTCTTTGTCTTCTTCTCTTTTTTTTCCCTCTCTTTCTCTCTTTCTTTCTCTCGTCCGCCGCTGCGTCATTAAATCTGCGACACGTCGACTTCTACCACTTTCGAGCGATTTCGAGAGTCGCGTATTGTGTATTCCGTCCTGCAAGCAGATATGCGCATGCAGACTCATACCCCCTCGGTATGCCTCTGCTACTCCTTCACGACCCCTTCTCTCTCTCAGCCCTTCTCTCGCTTCTCTTGGAATGAATGAACGCGGGTTTAGCGAGACTACCGAGAGAGCGTAAGGTACTTCACCGTCGCGACGCTCGCTCGAGATCGACGGAATATGCATTATGAGCCGAACTCGTTACGTAATTCTTTTTCAACGCGCGGCAATTTATTGAAACCTACGTACGAATATATTTTTGTGTGAACAAACCATAGAAATATATTACACGCTTATCACCCGCGCGTTTTCTTCGTTTAAATTCTTCGTAAATTATTGCGATCTTAATCTCTGTGCGTCGGCACAAATTTGCGCGTATTTCCCGGCCCGTTAAACGATTTTCGCGTTTCAATGCCGTGACCGTCCCTTTTCACAGAGAAAAAATTTTCTTCTATCCAGATACACACAGGCGGTAGATATGTATATATATGTATGTGTATGTACATACGCAAATGGAAAGCGCGCGAGTTGATGCTGCGCAAAAAAAAAAAAAAAAAAAAAAAAAAAGGGACACACTTGCGCCGGACGCACTCATTTTCGCGCCATTCATATGGTGAAAGGACGGACAAGTCCGGACTGTTGTTTGTCGCATTTATCATTTGTACGCCGCGCATCATGCTTCAGCAATTCGCGAAACTGCATTGTTGATCCCGGTCGTGCAAATACGCCGGTGCGCGACGGGGGAAGGTCGCATAAATAAGCGTCGAGAGGCTATTTCTAGATACACGGGAAAACCGGACTCCAATATGATGCATCTCTGTGTGCAGCTGCGCAATGCATATCAAGCGCGTTGAATTTTTAGTTTCATCGCACCAACACACACATTGCACGAATTCGTCTCTTAAACGGGACGAATTTGTGCAAAATTGATTTTCTTCGAAACGTTCTGCACAAATCCCGCGATCTTGTAATAGATTTTTATAAAACTGCCGCGTTGTAACAGGAGATAATAAAAATAATGCGTTACTGTACAGAAGATATTATCTGTCGTTTTTTTTTTTTTTTTTTTATAACACCGTTGTATATCATAATTCATACGCCGATCGTACCGGAAGTACCGGAATTACGTACCGGAGTATAAAACGCGAAATTGCGAATAAATGTGGCTCCCGAGTCTGATACTTCGCTACCACCGGTTTCTTCGCGACCACCTTTTCTCGCGCGCGTCTTGAAACGCGCCATTGGGCGAAATTGTAATGCTCCTTGAAGCCGTCGAGGGATTCGAAATGTTTGACGCGGAGAAGCTCGCGAGCTTAAAGCGTACATATGTACCGCATGTATATGCGTATGTATGTACATCTGGACACACATAGCGGTACATAACTGTCGACACTACCATCGACACCTTTACGAGCACTACGTGTACTTCGTTCGAGTACCCCGTAAGATGCCTATTTCGTCGTCTCTGTACACGCGCGCGCGCGCACACATACACACAACGCCGCAGAGGTCCGAGATTGGTACCGGACCCGGACATCGTTCGATTGGGCGTGTATCGAGGTGAGGCAGGTAACGATAACGGTTATCGTTATTGCCTATTCAGTATCTTTGACTGCAAAGTGTTAAAGTATTCCGCCTCAAGATTCAGGATCGTTATTGCACCGGGAGGAGTCGCTTCTTTCCACAGCTTCTTTCCACGGCCACGGTAACACATGTCGGAATACGGGATTGTCTGTACGCGCGTGAACTCTGACCGTCTACCAACCTTCCCATCATCGCGGTGGTGGATACTTTGATTTGCATGATTCTCTCGTCAATTTTAACTTCAGAGAGAGAAGTCGAATGAACAAGTGTCAGGAAAACATTGCATTTTGCAAGAACGCGATGTGTAAAAATAACAAAAAATCGCGATAGACTGATGGTAAAGTTTCAACTCGCGCAATCGGGGTATATCAAGTTATATTCTCTCGTTTCTCCGCAACTTTCGCGTGTATATATATATATATATATATATATGTGATGACTAACACAGTTGCGAACTTTTGGTACTTTTCAGTAAAACAAAAGTCCTCCTCGCGAGTGACTCGAACCGAGAGCGAGATAAAGTGACAGTTCCGGGTTTAGCTCGAGGCCCCGTCGTCTCTCATCCTCCCTGTCCGATGCAGCCCGATTTAGTTGGCTTCGCAAAGCCCCGTGACGACTTTCCCCCGCGTTACAAGACTGGATATATAGTTTGCTTTAAGCAAGTTAAGCGATTAGGCCTACAGAACGGCCCTTTGACCCGCGTTTAATCTAAATTTATACTGATCTCTTCAACACATCGTCCGCCCTCTCTCTTGGCGATCAATTCGAATGACTTCGGTGTGTTGAGAGATCTTTTGTGTAACAAATTTTAATTATTTCACGGAACGTGTGTTCTCTTTTCTCTCGCAAAAGTTTTCGATTTGCGATATACAATCGTGCTATTAAGTTTTTCGCGTTTTACGCATTTAACGTATTTATCGGAACTTGTCCGCGTATCCCGCTGGTAACGGAAATATTTCCACATGGATATGTGTCTCGCTGCATTTTTCATATCGTTTATACTTCCGCCACCGGGAGGATCGTGTGTTTTCCGTTGCATCTTTAAAGAAACAGGATATAGCGGCAACGGCACTTGGCGGCGAAATAGAGCCGCCTCAGAATCGCGCGAATTCCCATATGGTCTCTCTTCGCGTCGGACACATTCTCTCTTTGTGTTGCAAGCTGGCAACTTTAAGCTATATAAGCGCGTACCTGATAGCTCGATTCGTTTTGAATTCGCCGATGGTGCGCATTTCCGTGCCGGTCGACATCTGCCTCGACCCACACGTTCGTGAAATGTTCGGCTTCTGTATAGCGAGATCCGCGCAATCGAATCCTCTTTGGATTGGCCGCTTTTTGTTTCCGAAAATTCGCCACCGCTCTTCGTTCTCTCATCCTCTTACGGATTCTCGTACACACCCTCGCATTGTCTCTTTAGAGTTCAAGCGCGGTCTTCTCGCGCAAAGTCGCGTAACTTGTCTTCAAGAAAGATATTGCAAGAATGACGTGGTCGTCGGTCGCCGAGACGTGATCTATCGTGTGTGTTTCGCCAGAATGTTTTCTCATCTAACGACTTGACACACTCCGTGACATTTGAAGTTCGTAAGAACGTTGAAGTACATATGTACGTACACATCACGATAAGTCACGAAAGTTTACGTTTAAATTATGTTCTCATTTATACACGATGAAAAAAAAAAATAAAATAAAATAAATAAACGACGTTTCTCTCGTTTTATTTTGCAAGCTGGGAAAAACTATCGCAAAGAGAGGAAAGGTTTCGACTCGGCGAAGCGGAGTCAATTTTTCCGGAAGTAGCGCTGAAAAACTTGGTTGACTTAAAAGTCAACTAATTGGAAGACCGCGATTCTGCTGCCTCAATTCCGCGAGCAACCAAGCGGACGAAAATAAATGGTACAGCAGGGGGTTGGATAAATAGGGCAAAAGTAGCAGAAAGATATTGAACTGGTCAGGCCACTAACTCCCCTTTGCCTCCCTGCGAAGCCGAAGCTCGCGGAAATTGCTTGGAATGAGAGAGAGCCAACGACATCAAGTTATTTCGTACCACATTCAACTTATCAAATAGCTCGAAAAATCTCTTCATGTTGGTTGTTTTTTATTTTTTCAATTTCCGGACGACTTACATAACCGAGAGAATTGTTTTTCTTTACATTCTTCGATACACCAAAGTTGTTTCTAACGAGTATATCGGTCAATATATAGAAATATTGCTTTGTTTACGCAACACACACAAATGCGATTTGAAGAAAAATCTCTCCGAAGCTGCGTCGTAACATCGAAACGATCTTTTCGATCTTACACATACCTTATACTTCCCTGGAAATTTAATCACGCCTAATGCATTATCGGAATCCGCGATTCTCGTTCGTCGTCTGTCTGCTTCGAGTATGCGACATCGCACGTGATAATCCGTGTAATGCGACGCTAGAATGAGAATACTGTCTAAACGCGCATTAGACACGCGTACTTTGACGAAAGAGGATCACGCCGAGAGCGCGCGCGAGAAGGTCTGCACGTTGACGAAGTTGAGATAGACATCGTAGACGCCGCCGTGTGACGTGCGCGCGGCATTATTACGTTGCATGTAAAATGTATAACACGGGGCGTATGGCGGCCACGGGTCTCGACGCAAAACGATGCTAATTTATTCGGCGTACGTTATTATGGAGGTCACACGTAGCTCGAAATCACACTCGCTTTATCTTACTCCTATCGAAGATGCGACACTAGATAATTTCGTATTTTCCGACGCGTTCGAATTACAAGATGTTTGAGATTAAAATAGCAATTTAGTTTATTAAATTAAACTCTTGAGATTAAAAACGCGCAATGTACGGTCGTGAGATAAAATTTATAATATCGAAAACAAGAGGTTATTTACATCGGTTGTCGCAATTGTAATTTTACGAGATATACAACGCTCGAACCGCGGTGTGAAGCGCATGTAGCAGCGCGAAAAATGTAGCAAGGGACAGTTTGAAATTCTCACATGATTTAAGAACGGTGCAAGATCTATACTGTCTACTTTGCAGCACGTCCTTAATGCGAGCGCGTATCGTAATTTATAACATAACGCGCGAGGCTTGCTATGCACGGTGCGAGACACGGTGACATTATTACGAGCGACGACATTATTCTGATGCACGAGACACCTACACGAGGCTCTCGAACCCTGAAATACTCGTCGTTGGTGCGTTATTTCTAGTCGTGAATTGTAGATTCTCTTATACAATCGAGCATTTCTCTGAGCGAACATACGTACGGATGGACGAGGCGCATCCGCGTGTGTCAAGTGTGCGAGAGATCGCAATTTGTTTGTGTATATTCTCTGTAGTTGAAAAACTACATTGAACGATAAAAACTCCCATTCATCTCTTCGTTGGCGAGTGTAGGACGAATCTTACGCAATATTTTTACTAGATTTTTATTAAATTGTTGCGTCGAATTGTGTGTGCACGTACGTTTTACAATGTAATTTTACACATCACAATTTTCGACAAATAATAATTTTTTCGCGATAACGAAAATGTATGGGAAAGCGAGTCTCTTCGCGTCGGTACTTTACTTTTTCGCTTTTTGCGGACTAGAAAGAAGAGGCCCCCAACCATCTTTCGGGCACTCACGCGTTCTCGAGAGAGAGAGAGAGTACGGTTATTATTATACTCTTGACTCGCGTAGAGAGAAACTAGGATTGCCAACATCTGTCGCGATTCACACGGTATTGCTGCTCAGTAAAGCCAGATGTATGTAAGATACGAAAGGAAAAGATATAAATACCAGCACGTCGTAACGCGGCCTGCTATGTGGCGCGCAAGAGAGCGTCTGCTCAACCGACAACAATTACTATTTTTCGCAGAAACGTAAACAAAGAGATTTAAAATCGAAGAGAGAAGCAGGCAATAGGAACCAATTGCAGGATGTGATGCAAAATAAAGCACAAAAAAGGTGCTTTACCAAACGTTTCGACTTATATTTAAGTCATCTTCAGTGGATTACTTATAATAGAAACAGTCCAACTTAGTGTGGAAAGTAACGACGAAAGAAACTATATGAAAATGTCGTCAATATTAAGCCAGAGATTTAAAACACATATAATTTAACAAAACACTATATTATTTGTACTATGTATTTAACTCATAAGTCGAGTCTTTGCTGTTTTCAAATATGACCTCTGGCACCACGTTCCTTCGACGATCGTTATTAAATGTAAACATTGTAGAAAGAAAAAACAGATGATATAGACACGGGGAAGAAAATAAAAGCAACAAAATCACGGGGAAAAAGATCGAAAGAGAAAAAGCAAAACAGTACACTCCGAAAGACAATTACGAGAAAGAAGCATCGAAGAGATATAATATGTGAGTAAAAAAGAGAATGTAAGGAGAAAGAAGAAGGAGAAGAAAAGGATGAAGGCTCTTTAACCGGAGCGCTCCGAACGACAGGTGAGTCCGCTGGTGGAGGTAGGGGAGTCACGGTTTCTAGAAAGGGAGAATGAAGGAAGAGATAATGACAGAGAGAGCGAGCGCTGTGGTAGAACAGTGAGAAGTTAGGTACGAGACGAGGAACTACGGAGATTCACGAGCGCAGTCGAACGTTGGAGGGGAAGAGACAACGAGGTAGGGATAAACACGCCGGCGCCTCAGTATTGCGGTGTCTGTTGAGGTATTCGTTTCGCGACGCGATACTTCGTTCACACAACAAAAGCTCGGTTACGCTGTCGGCCGTTCGCGTACGGAGTTCGCGCGAAGACCAGAAAGAGAGAACGTTCTTGCTCGTTCGCGATTTTGCATCGTTTCCTGACGACGAGAGCAAGGCTGGCCAATCGCGCGCCCAGCGGAAGTCGACCGCGACCATTTCTCTATCTCTCTCGCTCTCTCGCGTTCGACGATTAAAGCGTCGAGACACGACGACGTTACCAGCTGTGACGCGGTCGGAGCACAAGTGTATAAGTATATATATATATATATATATATATATACGTGCCGTGTTCTTTCGGTTTTGTATCTTCTTGTTTTGTGCGCGGCTTCGAGTTTTGCTCTCGCGCTTCTCGATTCTACTCTGTGTATATTACTCACCACCGGTGTTTTCTCTCTCCCGAGACTCCCCGTTAGCGCGAGAGTGAACAAAGGGAGACACAGCGCGTACGGAGGGGAGACAGACCAACAGCGGGACAAGAGAGACAGAGAAGGTGATAGAAAGAAAGAGAGGACGAGAGAGGGACACCGAGAGGGCCACATACATCGAGACGTCGTATCGATCGAGAACTTGGGTCCCGCTTCACGTGAGTCGATGAGTTTTGTACTATTGCGTATTCACTGTCTTCATCAGTGTCTTCTTGTGACAAGCACAGAGAGAGAGAGAGACGGAGTGAGAAAGGTGAAGAGGGGAGATACGCGGCGCTCCAGTCTCCCCTCTGTCATCCGACATGGCGTTAGCTTCTGTCAACGCGCTGGCTGATCCATTATAGAACGGAAGCCACGTGTGACACAATAATTGAAATATAATGTTGGCAAATAGCTGATTTCAAACATTTAACGTTACATCACGACATGGCTTTCGTTGCTAATCCACGGTTATTTTTTGGACTTCGTCAATCAAGTTCATGAACACACACAAATGTCTACTCATGATGTTTATCACTTGATAGGTCAATACATTTATATTGTATATACGTGTATTATGTACACGTTGTTTGATACGATACTACATACGTGGTGAAATATTTTTGTTGTCGAAGAAACTTGTATATATATATATATATATATATATGCGCGTATGTATATAATTCTAAATTCTATTTATTAAAAAGATCTCGCTATTATTAAAAAGATCTTATTTCTCGATAATCAAAATTTGTAAGATAGGAGAGAAAGACTTTATTTCGTCGGAGAGAGAAGAAAAGAGAGAAAAAGAGAGAAGAGACATCGATAATCTCGAAATTACATTTTACATGAATGAGCACATCCCGACGGTTTGCACCGAACGCACACGGTCGTATCTTTCTTTCGCGTTATCTCACTAACGATTAACATTCGTGCTGGACGTGCTTGCACGTGCTTCTCATTCGCGAAAGTCGCTGGTGATATACATCTTCCAGAGCGATGGAGATTATGCCGCAACGACGACGAGGCGTACCGTCGCTAATTAGACATGCGCCCTCGAACTCACGTCGCTGCATAATATCTCCGCAGGTCGTACTTTTATTGCATGTGGGGTCTAATTAAGGTAATGAAACAAAAGCCGCGGTAACGAAGCTACTTACCTAGCCTATGAGATGCGTTCCAATTTAACCGGCTTCTCACCCATTCTCATTCGTTTGATATCGATTCATTCACTCGGCACTTGAGATATATATTTATATGCTGCTCTATATCTCAAAATAGTCGTTTTAAGCATATCGCGGCTCTCACTCTCTCTGTGTGTGAAAAATATTAACGAAAAGTAATACGAGATGAATTATTTCACGTTTTAAATCTACAAGAATATTTTGTGATACATACCGTATATCTAATTTTTTTATAAAACACTAAAAATATTATTATATAAAAAATTTTATTGTGAAATGAAACTGAGTTGAAATTGAGTTTCTAGTTAGTGTATTATATTTTAGACAAAACGCATTGAAGTGAAATAATAGTCGCAGCGCGACTAATTAAAAATAAATTAGTTTATCCATAAGTATTTTACATACGCGTTGTACATTTATACTAAAAAAAAAAAAAAAACTGTGAAACTGTCGCTTTGCTGTATGATTCGCTGCAGGCGAATATAAAATTTTTCATTAGGCGCTGCGACTGTTATTCCAACACGCAGAATTGAGACAAAAGTCGGTGAATTTGAAAAATGCAACAAGGAGTGGTTTCAAAAAGAAAAAAAAAAAAAAAAAAAAAAAATGAACGTCCGCCACTAACTAATGAATAAAAGTACTTTTAAACGACGTTTTAGAAAAAAAAAAGTCGTTTTAACTTACAAATTGTTGGCTGGCGTATTTTGCTGATATTTATCACAAAACTTGAAAAAAGCGAACAAAAACTGAAGTGTTCGTCTTCTTTTTCCATGGTTTTTTTATACTGTTCTTTTATATGTATAGATTTATTTTTGTAAGGTACGCAAGAAGTGAGAATAATTCAGTAATTAGAGTATGAAATATTATCATCTCTTCGCCGGCTTTTGTCTCAAATGAAATATGTATTTTTTAAAAAGACTTACAACGACGTTATATCGTTAACAAGTCCAGTTCATGATACTAGTGAATTTCCGGAAAGTAGGACATTATTCTAGTCCTTTTTTTTTGCCAAAAAAAAAGGGAGAAAGCTATATGAAAAGTGCAAAGTGCGGCGCATTACTCTTTGCACAGATGGTGCATTCGCACAGTATTTCATATCTGAGAACACAACAGACGCACTCAACATTAATTCTCTTAACATTCTCCATTAAACTTCCGAACGGCCCGAGCGGAGTTTGTTCTCTTAATAGAACTTTTAATGAAATTTTCTAAACGTAAAACGCACTTATTTTACTCGACGCGAATAAGCGCGCGTCGCATAAGAAACAATTAAATAGATAGGTACATATTTTTGTGCGAAACGCGTCGTGAAAATTGCGTTACGCTTTCTGCGATACGAAATCTTTCCACGCACCTTTACGTACGTAAAAAAAAAAAGAAAACAAAAACCAGTGCGCACATTTCGCGGCGGCTTTTATACTCGAGTTTATGTGATAAAGTTGAAAAATTTGATCGGCTGAATCACCCCAGATATCTTTATCGCTGCCGAAAACGCGGGGAACTGGATTAATCTCGCCACTTCAAAAGTTGAATAGCGAACTCCCGAATATAAATCTCTCTTCTACGTCGCGCCAAGTCCGAATCGTACCGTGATATAACTTACGGGCATTAGTCATTGATATAATCGATCTCCGCGGTGCGGTAACTAATCTCGCGTGACGTACCACTACCACGTCGACCGTAACGTAAATTTATCGTCAGCTAATTAGCTATTCTGCATCGTTCATTCTCTGTCTGTCTCGCTTCGAAGGATTTCCGTGTTAATTCGATGCATCGAACCTTCTCACAAATTTGCCAAGTTCAATCGAAGAGACGTCTTTGATTTGTTCGTCGCGAGGTGCTTTATGACGTACGTTTCATGAAAACAAACGAGATCATATCAAAATGAAAGTGAATCATATCAATTATTAACAAGAGTTTATTGTTAAAAAAACTTGAATAGGGAGAGAATTTACATACGCAATATTTTTTCTTTTTTTTTTTGACGACAAGTAACGCGATTTCAAATAGAAGTGTTTGGTCGATAGATTTTAGCGGTTAACGGGGGAAAGTTAGCGTAATGGGTTACGAGTTTCTCAGTTCGCGAGTTGGGATTTGGCTTTTGTTGCGGAAAACCCTTTACGGCGGTACTGTACAGATAGTGTTTCTCAATTCATAATATAGTTAGACGATGCAGCTTCTCGTGTATATTCCGCGGTGCTGACCCATACCCTAGGGTGCTACCAAGAGTTGCAAGACAGGTAGTGACGTCATCGACCCAGCTGCTCCTCTCTTTTGTGCGTTCGTCTTTCCTCTCTCAAGACGCTACGAGCAGACGCGGCGAGCGTAATAGCTCCGGGCTTCGTTAAACGTATTACGTGCTAGCGAAATATTATTTTAAAAGGGGATGTTTCGAGAGGAAATTTCTTCTTTTCATGCGGAGGAAACGTCAAAGTTTTATTTACCAGATATATCGAAACGATTTATACACTCGCGCGTGCATGCGACATGCGAAGAAGAACAATGCGACTTTTTTTTGTCAAAATTTTATGAAATACATTAAAGATGTATCTCTCGTTGTTCAGAAATTCGTAATATTTTTCTTTCTGAATTTTGATTCGGCCTGTCGGAAAACATAGATCACAAGCCAACAGTTTCCCAAAATTGGACTTTGCCCAGAGCAAACCACACGAGAGCACCATATATGCTTATGCGATAAGGAGGATGGGAGGAGGATGGTCACGACGAAACTCGCCGTGCAAGCTACCTATTTGCGGTGAGTTGTATGTAACTTTGGCACGCTATTAGCACTATACATAAATTATTGTCGCTGCCCGTTTAGTTCAAATATCATGGAAACTTTGTGCTTTACAAACATTTCGACCTCCTGAAACATCTGACCTTCCTGAAATTTATAATTCCGCGGATCGAGTTTTGAAAGTGTCAAGTGTGTACATTACAGATACTAAAATCTAGTTTTTCTTTGAAAGAGACTTATCAAAAAAAAAAAAAAAAAAACAATTCAAAATATTTGATTACATAAATTTTTGTGTCGTCATAAAAATCTCAAGCTTTCCAGCCCAGAAAACTTGTGAAAATAAAATCCTAAACATGTACAACCCCATTGAGAATTATCCAATATTGAACGACGTTGCTATTTGACGAGACGTGTCCGGTCGTAAGCTTTAAGACACGCGAGAATGAAATATTTCAATCTCGCCCATATACACCCTATGTGCCGGTATCTCGGCGCGATTACGCGACCTCGCGCCGTCCACCTACTCTTATCTCTCACCCCGATACGGTCGTCGCGTTCTCTATTCATCATCGCGCGTCATATAGGTATGAAGATAGTTGTCGCAGAAGCTCTTGCCGAGCTCTTCGTACGAATTGCCAGTCGGCGTGGCGGTGGCAATAGCTACAATGTATAGCCTCGCTCTTACGGCGGCGCCGCAAGGTAGTTTCTCGACGTCATTGACCTAGCTGCTCATCTCTTGTGCACGTCTTTCCGCGCGATATCGCGCCGTATACCGACGCGTATAAGGCACGATATGCAAATTGACCGTATCAAGTTATTGCGCTCGAACGTCGAGATTGTCACGCTTCGATGTGATTTCGGAGCAGATCTGTTTTTTTGTTTTTTTTTTAACGTTTAGTTTTGTTTCTTCTCATATTGCGAAACTTACTCTTTTAATTCTGTGAGAGATTGTTTCGAACACTTTGTGATTTTCGCACAAACAACTGTAATAATCGGAAAGGTTATTACGCGCAATTTACGTCAGTTCGGTTCTGCGCGAGACATTCGCGAGAATAATGTGTCGGTTTATCGAGACGCCAGAGACCATTCGCGATAACGATTATGGATCGTCTATATCTATACGACTACATACATATATATATATATATGCGTATAACATGTTTACGGTGTTATCACGAGATAGATACGCGAGAAAAACGACTGTCGTTTTTGAATCTGTCGATAGGAAAAGTTACGTGGACGGGACACGTCGATATCAGATCTATTAGAGACGGTGAAGCATTGAGGGCGTGCCACCATTCATCTTGCCTTCTTCAATCTGTGAATTTTCAGGTTCAAAGCGCGAATAAGAGGATTGAAAGAAAGATGGATACGAAACGATAATTTTTCCCGCAATTTCTGTGGATTTGATTTTTTTTTCGCGCGTGCCGGCTTAAACTAGTCCTTACGGTTGCGTTTAATAACGATCGAGAGCGGAAATATTGGCAATTCGCTCTGACCGCGGAGAATAACGCTTTGGTAAGCGACCGTCGTGCTGCGCGATATCGGGCGGGTTCGCGGACCGCGCCCTGGAATGCGCGCGAATTTAATATTGGCACGCGCAGATATGTATAACGTACAACCTGTGTGTACATGCCAAATGGAAATCGCTTTGCTAAAGCGATCACTTTGTAGCGGCAAACGTTTCGTTTGAAATTATACGTATCCCACATATCCCCGATCGACGCGACGTTTTTATCCCCGAGGCGCGACACGTATCGTTCGCCGCGAATTCGTCAAACGCACTTCGGACACAAACGAGAAATTATTCGGAAAATTAACAAAGCGTTCGAATTTTGAATTTCACGCGAATGAAACTCTCGTAAACTCGGCATGGCAGGTGTTGCAATCGCATGTCTAGAGCTTTATGCGTGTAATCTCCGTCGTAAATTTTCAGGTGTAAAAGAAATTTATACTCGGAACTAAATGAGAAATAAGGAGAGGAATTATTTTTCAATCAACCGAGGAGGAAAGACAATTCGTGTCGAGAAGGAGAGAGAGAAAGTGCGCGCAAATATGTTTAGGATATATCTTGTACGTGCAGTTACTTAATTGATTTTTTTTCACCTTTGGCTCGCGTCGAATTAGCCTAGCGCCGAACGATAGATTCAAGGATAATCGCGGATAAAATCGTTGCAAAAAATATCGCTTCCTATCGGGTCGTTATTTTTTTTCCCCTCGAGATTAATGCGGCAATTAAACGCGTAATTACTCGTGCAGTTGCAACTATAGACGGGGACTATATATGGTTCACCTTATGTGCCATTTGATACAGGGACGTTATAATCGCTGCGCCGGGAGAGAAAAAGGATAAAACTAATTTTCCGATGCGCGGACTGTTCTACGTTACTTCCGTGAAAAAGAAGTGTGCAGTATCTCAATCGTTTATTGCGGCCAATCGTGAATCATTGCGCGAGATGACTGTGCACGAGAAGAGAGAGAGAGAGAGAGAGAGAGTAGGAATTTTATTATACGACCATTCTCTCTCTATAGAAGTTGAAGCGTGCGATCCATAAAATACGAATAAAATGGTAACGAATAAATCATTTGCTTGTACGTGTGTGTATGAAAGAGAGAGAGAGAAAGGATCACGTTGTCAATTTTATTTGCGTTCTATCGAATCTAAATTGATCGAATATTTTATTGATACCGGTCAATTCGCGCCGTTTTGCAACATTCAACAAAATGCAGAAACACCTTGATGAAAAAAAATTACTTCAATGCAACAATAATAAGATAATGCGGAATTACTTTTTAATATAGCATTACACAATGTTAACATCATATCCGATGATGGTTCCGTTATTGCTGGCTTTTAACGTATAGCCGTGTCGAATATGAAATAGGCACGTCCCACATATGTGTAATATTATTATATGTACATATAGGCGTGTTGCGCATATATTCCCGAGAGTAGACACGAGAAAGGTTTGACTTTGTCCATCAGCGCGATTACAAATTGAAAGCAACGCGGATCAATTGATTGATCAGTCGCTATCGCGCTTTTTATAGATCCTTTGTCCGTCGTAGACGTAGAAAATAAAATCACTGACAAACGAACCAATCAGCATTGACGTAACTTAAACAGATCGCAAAATTGAGGTTTCAGAAAGAAATTCGAAAACTAAAAAAATTAAAAAAAATAAAAAAATGCTGCAACAAAAAAATACATGCCGCACACGTGCTATTTTCGCGAGCGTTTAAACTATTTCGCGATGTGACGTGATTTTCTCGACGACCGGAGAGAGAAGTTATTTCCGCACTTGTGTGTTTATATAATTTTTCTCGCGCACCCAGCAGTTATTCCGCAATCGTAAAACAAACAGAAAGAGAGATCGCGCGTTTGTCGCGTCGCGACCGATTCTCTTCAGAGCCGCTCGAAGAGATCTGTCTTCGCGCGTGCGCGCGCGCGTTTCGCCACGGAATAATAAAACGGCCGTGTGCTTCCATATTTAAACGAGAAACACCGACTGAATGGGTTTTATATGTCGGCAATCAGTATACCACTTCCGTGGGCGGGTTGTATATCGTCAGGTATCTCTCGGAGTATCGAGTGGCTTTTCCTCGACGACTCGCATGTCAATAACCGCAGAAATTGTTTGTACGAATGTCTTTTAAATAGACATGTACTGTGTATAACAAAGATTTTTTTTTTTTGCTTATCACACAATTTAACGAACGTTAGTTTTAATTGACAAACACACACACTTTCATATATGTGAGAGATTATCTCATGAGACTTTCGCAGTTTCTGCACCATTACAAATTCGCCGGTAATCGATTGTAACACATTGAGAGTTAATACACGCTGTAATACGTGACTGTAATTTCTATTTCGCTACGATGCGATTTCACTCGCTTCCAATGTCAATAATCAGTGTGAACGACAGATACTCTATTGTGTGCATGTGTGTTATGTACCTTACTCATTAATGAGATCGTGTTTATTGCCTTGTACGGTTGCAAGGTAACAACGTATATATGGGGATATGCATTGTAACGTCGCGAGTGGAGTGTTTACTAATAAGCATGCACGCCAAACAAATCTCGCGGCTAATTGCATTACAGTTCTGATGTTCTTGCAATGCGTAGTGGATTTGCGTAATCGATAATTTGACAATAGAGAAGCGTTATAGTTTTCCACAGTGTGTAAAAAAAAGTTATCTCTAGAAACAATAACTCGAACTCGTTCTTGTTACGTATATTCACTCTTTATCTTCAAGAAACGTAAATTCTTTCGCGAGAACGAGAAGATATCTTCGTTGTTTTTACACGAGAAATGTGTGTACAAATTATAATTTGTTACAATCGGTGAACCATTGCAAGACGAAATCAGGTTCAATCGCCTCCGATTGCAGAGTGACTCATGAGACACTTTTATTAAACGATGCTTTGTCTCGCATTTGCATGTGGTAATTGATGCGATTTATCGCCAATATTTTAATGCGACAGTTCATGGCTATGTATACGAGGTCGCGTATATAATGTGTAAATAAATTTTCTTTCTCCGTCTCTCTGTGCGTAACCTAACTTGTCATACATAACATTGAGTCGATAAAAAGTACGATAATACGTATGCGTAACGCGAGGAATACGTAAATACTACCGTCTTGGCGTTCGGTTATATTTGACCATTTGTATTCTATGAAACTCATTGTCTCCGCGCAAGTTGTTGAGTTTCGTTTCACGTTGAAATACTCGAGCTATTATTATATATACGTCAAAATTTCTGCTTGCATAAGTACGTTCTTCTCATACGCTTCTTTTTAGATATCTAATTAATTATAGAGAACTGATAAAGAACTTGTGTAACGCAGTAACTTGTAGCGGGATAAAACTTGTGAGAAAAAATGCTTTTTGTTAAATGAAACACGCTCATTAAGAGGCAACATGAGGAACAAATGTTGTCTATGTGTTGCGGGGAGGGGATTAACGCGAGCTGCGAGAGATTCGCACAATGGCCAGAAAGCTTTTCCACGCTACGAGTCCCACGCTCTCGCCATTCCCTTAATTTATCAATGACGTCAACGTAATTACTCAAATTATGCCGTTCGCGCGTTACGAATTCCGTGCTGCTTCGGTCAATTAAATCGGCAACATTTTACATTGAACGAATATCACATTTTCGAGAGGAGATAATATTTTGAAATACGATCGGTGTTTTGTTATTATTATGAAAAATTTATCTTACGATTGTAGATAAAATTGGGATGAAATTATACAAATTTTTGCGCATATACATAAACAAGACGATCTTGTAACTCTACACTTAGTTAGAATCTAATTTTCATTAGCAATATTATTATACTAATTGCCAAATATAATTGAATCACACTAATAACATAATCGTGCGTTAATACGTTCAGTTTGTATTGTGAAAAGGCTCTCGGTGGCTTGCCGCGAGCGACTGTTCCTCGTATAATCGCAATTTCATTACGAAGCAAAGCTAATGTAGAAAAAAGTGATAACAATATAATACACTTATCCGATAAACAATAAAAATTAACAAAAAGGAAGCATGTATGTGTGCAATGTATTAATTAGTAGCATTCTAAAACAAATTATAATGAGCAGCAAAGTGTCAATTCCGGACAATGAAGCAAACACGTGTAGCACGCTGGGTGCATCAACATAATATAAAAGCGGCATTGAATATTTCACTTGTTTGTTATTTGCGAAATTGCAATTATACAGTGATAGAGATTAATCAACAGAGACGTACATCGGCGTGCAAATTGAACATATCCATGTATACGTATCGTCCGTTAAAACCGAGCACATTCGATCGATCGACGCGCTCTCGCAGTATCGCTGCGCGTTTTCCTGAAAATCCCAGACGGACCCGCCCGTTGTAAATTCCGACCTGCGTGCAACACTACTGTGCTACTCGTTACGTTATCCGTGTAAAGCTGGATTCACACTACACAGGTAATGTCGCGGCGCCGCCGTAACGAGAACTAAAAATTCTTACACGGAAATAACCCGGTTCGTTGACGATTAATGCGAATGTTTCTATTAACCCTTTGCCGGCTGGATCATTTGAGATGGATATTGTCTAGTCATATGTAGCTAAATACATTTAAATAAATACATTTAAAAAATACAATAAAAAAGAAAAATGAATACGTTATATTTTTGTGTGCGGAGCAACTTTTCGATTATTCGGTAAAATACGGATCAGAAAAGTGACGTAGCTATCGAAAGATACGTCTTGCGAAAGAGTTGAAAATTCACGTAAGAGCACGATTCGTGTTGACGTGACGGAAACGTTACTTTATAGCTGTGAATCCAGTTTAATTCATCACGCGATGATGGCAGGACTAGTGCGACGCGCGAATTTACTCTCGTGCCTGACGACTTGATCGAACATCCATTTGCAGCGATTAAACAAAAAAAACGCAATACAGTTCGTCCGTCAATCGGATTTTTGCCGTACGCGCGATGCCTGTGAAATTTCGCAATGAATACTTCAACCGCGCGCGATTACGATACCGTACGAGAAATTATCAAATCTTTTTTTGTTTTTCGTCCTTCGTGCGAGTTTGATTAAACCGCGCGAAATTCAATAGTTAAAATTAAGCGACAATCTCCTAAAATTACATCATTACCGTTATTCCATGGGAATATCTAATCCCATTTGCGCGCACTTTAAACGCGACTCTTGCGCCATTGAAAATTCAATTAACATCGATTCGGCCGTGGTGCGTCAAGCGAATTTCTGCTGCGAAACTCCCGCGGACGTTTGCCGCCGTCAAAACATTTATGTAAATGTGATTTTGTCACAATTGACTCTTTTGCTGGAACATATGCTGGAATCTTTCTGTGAAAAACATAAACGACACGCAAGAAATAAGTTTGATCGCGAGGTGTCATCGAACAATGCGCCCGTTGTATCTTCTTCTTATTCTGTCTGATCGTACTACGTAGATATCGATACGTGTATCGATACGCACGCCTGTCAGAATTGCGATACGTGTAATCCGGCATTGTTCGTAACTAGCGGGAAATAGTGAGATTCGGTTCTTCCGCGTTTCTTTTCTCGTTCGTTAACTTTACGATCCACTTTATCTCGTCGATTTCTCACCGTACATCGACGGCGAAAGATCTATTTACGCGATTCTCAAACGGCTCGTATATACTATATATATAAGAACGAGATGAACGCTTGAAGTATTTCTTTCTTTTGTTCCGATATCTCCGATATCGGAAGCAGTGATATTTCGATAAATGTGTACTTTGCGGTACGCCGTTTATCGAAATTTGTCTGCACATGTGGAGATATTTTATGTCTGATTTTTTTTCTCTCTCTCTCTCTCTCTCTCTCTATCTTTCTCTTTGTCTTTTTCTCACTGATATAAGTTCAATGTGTTATTTAAATCGAGAGTTACGATATATGTGTACCCCCCACGCATCACCACACCCGC
Source organism: Pseudomyrmex flavicornis (assembly GCA_014825475.1). Classification (NCBI taxonomy): domain Eukaryota; kingdom Metazoa; phylum Arthropoda; class Insecta; order Hymenoptera; family Formicidae; genus Pseudomyrmex; species Pseudomyrmex flavicornis. The sequence goes on along the minus strand of QVNW01000170.1, from coordinate 3,542 downwards.
CGCCCCTTTCTGTGCATATCTACCTCGTGTGCAACCTTTCTCGTGCATATAACATTGCAGATAGAAGTCGCAATAAATAACAGCTGTGTGGAACTCTCATATACATACAAGCGACGTGGGGGTCGCATAATTTGCGCTTGCGCGTAATTTACTCCTTGTCGAGAAATATACTCGGGAAGGAGTATAGAACGGGGCGCGTTCCCTAAATCGACAAACCGGCAGTTTCGAGGCAAATTCTCCGAGTGTGTTGCCGCGAACGTGCGCGCGTATCCACATATTATGTATACCTACAGAGATTCCACACAATGTGGAATTTCTCTCTAAGTGTAAACGCCATTTTGCGCGGCAGCGGTCGCTGCCGCGCGGAAAAAGTGGCATTTTTACGACCTTACATAACGGTTGATATAGCTGAATCACTTCGGACTGATTCACATCGCGGAATCGAAAATTTACATTGAACATTCACGAAGCTAAAAATAAACGCCACCGTGTCGTGTGCAGTAGAAAAAAAAGTAAAAGCCCTCGTTGGCACGAGTTAAAAAAAAATTCACTGAAAATTAAGCAAAGTTTTTTGAAATTAAATTACACTTTTTGCTTAGAAAAATTTGTTTCGAAATTCACGGTGCAATTTACCACACGTGCAAATTTATCAAGATTCGAATAACCGATTGACTCGAGCGTTTATGGCAATTATTGTTGACTAAGATGATCTATTTTCGCGATTTATGCGTATAAGTTTGAGGAGCAACGAGGTATTCGGGGTAAGAGGTAAAGAAACACGACGCGAGACACCTGATCCTCGTAAACTGTCAGCTACCGCAGTTGAAACAGCAAATTCGGCAAAATTCAATCGTGCGACAAAATTATATCGTTCCGCTGTTACACGCTATCGAAAAATATACGTAAGCTTCGCTTCGCAAGGGAGAGATTGAAACGAGCGCGTTACGCATACATTTATTTGTATACATACATTTTATTTGAGAGGCCGCGTCGTTTCCCATTTAGATCTCTAGAATTTTTTCCTCCAATGGGCTTTTTATACGAAGCTATTACGGTCTTTTCGCGTCTCGTATGCTTTACTATCAATCCACGTCAATTTTTCTCGGTCGTGTTTATTCAGAAAAAATATATATTGAAAAATATATCGACGGCAGTTTTTATCGGTCTTCCCCTGCATTTTTCCGACGTCAGTTATTATTTTTTCAAAACAAAGATCCAAGTAGACGATATCTATCTGTCTAATAACAAATACAAATTTTTGACTACCGACGGAACGTTCAATTTCTTTGTAACAAAAACGCGCATGGATACGCGCGTGTCCCAGGATCGAAAATTTACTTCGCGCGAGAAGGGAGGATAAACTAAACTCGTTATCGCGAGCTTTTACCGACATTGCGGTAGCGCGATAGCGTTTCAGAGATGGAATTACAAAAGCGCGCGGCGCGCCCCACTTTACGGATGAATACTCTGCATAAGTTGCTTCGTACATAGCACAGATACTTGTCTGTTGCGCGCCGTGTCGTTCGGGTACAACAGATAACGCAATCGCGCGCGCGTTTCATGTGATGCCGCGCCTCGTAGTCTCTTTATTATCACCCGTATTGATTACGGCGCGATATGAGCCGCGATATAGCCGTCGCGACGAAATATCAAATCGTTTACCGCGGGGAAGGATCGCGCGCGTGTTTGAAAAGCAAAATTAATTTGAGAGAAACACACACAAACAATCGTTCGATTGATACAAACAAGACGGAAATAAATTATTAGGTTGTTTCTTTTGTGTCTAGTTTTCTTGTGTGATATGTCCCTGTTTTTTTTTCTGATACTGTCAAGCGTTAAGTGGAGACGAGAGACGGAAACAATGTTTGTTAATACGTTCCAATTATCTTATCCTTACATATATAAGAGGAAGGAAACGTTGCTTCCGGCAGCCTGTCCGCCCGAAAACCACGGATGACGGCATACTCCGTCAAGCGCGAATGTTGCTGCTAAGTTTCACGAAGCGAAAAGATTTTAGAATTTAGATGAGGACAAATAACACGTTACGGTTTTGAGCGCTACTCGCTCTGGATCCGAGAAAATAATTTCGGAAAAAATCTCGTAATTTTGATCAGTTTTATGTTTTCTTTTTCGATAAAGAACGAGTTTCAGCTTTCAAAAGACAAAATTTTGATCAAATATTTGTCATATTTATCTCTGAAAAAAAAAAGACAAATAATTAGAGAGAAACTTGTAAAAAAAATGCACACGAGAAAATTTCTGTCAAAATCTCTCGGTTTCTCTCCGATCTTTTTTAACATGATGTATGTATTCTTCGTATACTCGCGCGTTAACTTTTAGAAAGTGTAACGAGTACGCTGCAGAACGACGTTATTGTTGCTTTCGATTGTCTACAGTGCGAATGCAACGACGACGACTTGTATGCTATGTAGGCGCAGCGAACCAGGGCGAGTGTAGGCAACAACACAGCGCGTCGCATCGGAAGTTGCACGCGACTGTACAGTAACACAGCCGTGCGCAGTAATTTGCAGACGTAATGAACGAGCTGTTCTAGCTGATGTTTATGTTTTGCTCTCGTCCTTTTATTCTTCTCTCGCCCACACCGATCGGTACGCTCGCACTTGGTTTACCGCACGGAAATGCGGTATTAAATACTGTACACAAAATACTGTATTATATTAACAATTTAGTTGCACATAAATATAATTGCTATTATCTCTTACGTACAAACTCGCGTAGAAAAGCGTAAATAAAAGAAGAAAATACTGTTCCGATTGTGCTACCGATGGCGCGATGTAGTTTAGCACAAAAAGCGTTCGATTTATTTGCGTGCTTTTCGAATGTTGGCGTAGTGTGGTTTTGGAGAATTGCGCCTCCCGTTGGAATCTTGACTAAATCGGGTCGCACCTTATCGATCGGCGTTGACAAACAGGTCCCCCGATGACATCGCCGAACTAAGAAGAGAGTATCGATCCACCAATACCGTATCTTCGAGATACACGGACTAGAAACGTAATTTATTGAAAAAAGTAAATATATGTTATGATCAAAGCTTGAAGCACGGACGATTCTAGGATTGACTGGTCAATGCGCGGAACAATGGTCAAAGACCGGAATAAGATTTTTAGCATACTTTTCAATGTACGCTATTGTGGCGGAGCCTCGTCCACAGGTGTTTATGATAGTATGTGATATAAAGAAAATATTTATACGTTTCAAATGTCCATCCAGACTTTGACGTTGTTCCGCGCATTGACCAGTCAATCTTAGAATCGCTCGCGCTTCGAATTTTGATCATAACATATGCACAAGTTTTTCTTCGGAGAAAAATTTAACGTAGATCGCGTCGATACAAAATATTTTTATTGCAATAGTAGTACTATACTATACTAAGTAGCGTTTTGAGCAGGAATAAGATTTTTCTATGCAAACACCATAATATCGCATTTCGATATATATATCGCATATCGATATATATCGCATATCGATATATCGATCTTTTTTTTGTTTCTAATTGCCGATTCCAGCAAAGTGTTAAAACG